>JAAAKG020013135.1:0-20849 GCA_010014905.2 Druon quercuslanigerum | reverse complement strand
AGTATGGCGGAAAATAGTTAACAAGAAGAGTCTCAGTAGAGGAAACGACGCCTGAAACAAGACCTTGGATACTAATGAACCCAAGCGGGGAACCTCACATAACGGCTTTGTGAGGATCTTCACTTAGGGTGATTGCTAGAGAGATTGATCAGCAATCTGGGTCAAAGCAGTGTTGCGGAGTGAACGTGTTATTTAAATAAATAACGCGAGAACTCCAGATCAATCTAAAAAAAAAAATTTTATAACCCTATTCCTCACACTAGTCCCCTAGGCCTAATGGTGTAATAATAATAATAATAATAATAATAATAATATTGTAAGTAATAGTCAGAAAATTGAAAATTCCAATCTTACGCCAAAAGACAAGAGATACATAAAAAGTCTAAAAGAAGACTTGTAGGATATTTTGCTTTAGACATAAAAAATAATATGAAAACAAAATTCCTATTCTTATTATAACAACGCCAGATAGAGAAAAATGTCTGAATAAAGTATTATATATAGTTTTTTAAATTAAGTTTAAGGTGGTTCAGAAAATATGCATTCACAAATGTCTGCCAAAAATGGAGCGCGCAGAGCGAGTGTCACGCTGAGCATGTGTACCTCAAATCCTACAGAGCTTTGAGCAATTTAATCTTTAACTATACTTGATTAAGTAGAAAATTCAGAATATGAAAATATATATAAATACTGCGATCTAAAAGAGAACTTGTTGATGAAGTTTCATTCAAGCATTCCAAATTCAAAGAATAAGTATCCGAGCGCGAAGCGCGAGCCAATCTTTCTATCGAGCGTAAAGAGCGAGATTCAACAGACGCGCGCCCTAGGCGCCCGTCTGCGAAGTGGACAGATTTTTTATTTTAAGGACATTCAGAAAATAGATATACATTTAAATAAATGTATGTTAAACGTCGAGCGCGTAGCGTGAGTGTCAAGATAAGAATGCGTATCTCAAAGCCTACAGAGCTTTGAGCGGCCTAATCTTTGACTGTAATTAATCACGTAGAAAATTTAGAATATGACGATCTATATACAGTGAGTGTAAAAAGTTTTCGTACACCACTTTCTTGATCACTGATTAAGTTTTCTTAATTTTAATTGTGCCTGAGCTAAACAGTTTTCTCATTGAACACCTTCTTGCTCTCAAAACTCTGTATGAAATGATCCTAGGACGAAGCCAATGTATATATTTTTTTAATAGATGTTGCATTAATAGTGTAAATGTCAATTTGTTCTTAAATGTTCAATAACTTCCGAAATACTCAACATTTTTTAATGTTCTTGTGCTCATTTTGAAGATATTTTTATGCATATTATCATAATGTTTCCATGACATTTCTGAAAATGTATATTTATTTAATTTTTTTGGCCAACAGATAAGATGTTTGAACTCTTTACACTACTTTTGCAATATCTACTTAAAAAATAAACAAATGTGCTTCATCCTGAGCTAATTGCATACAGAATTACGAGAGCAATCAACCCTTCAAAGATAAATTTGTTAACTTTCTACGAAAAGCTTTTACACTGACTGTAAATACTGGTGTTTAAAATTGGTGTCTTTTTAATAAGTACGGCACTGACTCAATATACTGGGTGATTTTTTTTAACTTGAAACTTTCAAATATCTCGAAAAATAGGCACTCTATAAAAAAATGTTATGAATCAAAATTTACTCACTCTGAGGAGTACATACACTGATGTTAAAAACGTTTCCCCCACACCGCCCATCATTAGTTTCACGACACATATGAATTTTGCGAAAGATAGAAATCAGCGGGTAGGAGACGAAAGCATTTGAACGGTTAGAATCGTTTGCAAATTTATTTTTTGACTCACAAATCTGACATCATAGAAGAATTCGCGCGAACCATCAGGTTTTCAAAGGGTCACTATCTGATGTTAGTAACCCTAAATTTTGTGTATGTGTGTTGTAACTCTATTTGTAATCAGCCGCCGGGATAGCTGCCACCTTCACTCCATACCGTGTGTAGGCTTGTAGAGTGAAGGTGGCAGCTAGCTTGCAGCCTGAATACAAATACAGCTACCTACAACACACGCACGTACATACACACACACAGAAGGCATTTCAATTTTGTCTATTTTTTTTCTCCACTTCACAACGATTTCGCAAAATTTAGGGTCACCAGCATCAAATAGTGGCCCTTTGAAAACCTGATGGTTCACGAGAAGTCCAGACTAGTGTATAATATTTTTCATTACTGCTTAAAAAGTTAATTCTCAAATAAGCATACTAATAAAGTAATTGCGTTTTACATCATGATTCTAAAATGGATTGTCATAATAAATTTTCTTCATTTTTCATAATTCCGAAATGTTACTTTATTAAAACTTTTGTTTAAGGAGCGACATTTGCAGCAGTAATAAAAGAATATTCTAGTCTGGAATTTATCGCTGACTTTTCTCTTTATTTATGTAACTAATATATGCATAAACGTAAAGGACCTCGCACCAAATGTGCAGTAAATGGCTTTTTGTGAAAAAATTTTTTTTTTGCATTTTTGAACTTGCAGAGAAAAAATTAGAAAGAAAAAAACTAAGAAAAATGGACAGTTTTTCGACAAACACTTGTCAAAGTTTCAATTTTTACATGTGTTTCAATATAAAAGTGCTTATTTTAGTGATATATTTTTTTAAACTCTCTGATACATTGGGCTAAAAGGTTCAAATTTTTTGATCAGATTTACTCAAATAAAAAGTTAATACCCACCAACTCGCGTGATTAATGATTTTTTGTGAATTCAGCATCTTTTGACGGTGTTTTCATACCTTAAGCAGTCAAGCATAGAAATTATCATTTTTTTGGTATCCATAATCACTAGATATTTTTTATCCAGCTACTACGAATTAAAAGCACTTTCAAATAAGTAGGGTAACCGTGCATAGCAAGAATATGTCATTGCATTAAATTTAAGGGATGTTTGAACATCGCTTGAACATTGAAACCATGAAAAAAAACATTCCTTAATGAACAAAAACGAAAGGGATGTTATTATTAAAATATAAGGGTAGGAAATAACATATACACGGTGAGCCATTTTAATCTATAATCCCAAATATCTTTTAAAATAATTGATCTAGGAAGAAATGGCTCCGACAAAGGTTGACCGGGACCGAGGGGGACATTTAACTGTACCATAAACTTTGACCTTAAGGTCAGATTTCAAGGTCAAGTGGAGAAAAGAACTTTTTGCAAAATGAGTAACCTTATTTTTGACTGCGCATTTGAAAAGAGCGGGAAATTTCACGTCAAAAATGACCTTTGCAAAAATGATTGTTGTGACCTTGGAATTAGTGTTTTTTATTATTAGAGAAGCTCGTGAAACGCACAAGATTCGCCATTTCAATTGATTATTTGCCTTAATATTAATGAATATTATTTCGGTGCAAACTTTGCTTGCTATATTAATCATTATGATGATAATGATAGACCATTTTGTGTAAATAATGTCAAATAATGACATTATTATCGATGGACCAAATGGGATGGAAATGAGTCATTGTAAGTTGATTGCAACATGAAAAATGTTCTTTTAGTTTATAAGATAAGATAATATGACGGGAAAACTTTACTTATAAAAGTGTTGACAACAATAATAATTGTTCGAAATATCCCAAGAGTTCTAACAACGGTTGAAATTTAGTTATTTGCAGTTCATTATGTTGAAGAAATTAACTCTATGGAACCATAGTCAAAGGGCTGCTTTGTTAAACAAGTAACAAGTAATTGTTCATAAAATTTGTTCACTATTTAACAAAGTATTTACCCCTTTTTGGTAAAAATTATGTATTTATTCTGATTTTGCAAGAAAAAATGGATTATTTAAACGATTTCCATTTAAACATGTACTTGCGGATTTTTCTGAAATCAAATGTCAGCTAAGGAATACGTAAAGTTGCTTGCGGAGTGTTTCGCTGTAAAGTTATCGAGCTTTCGGTCCTCGATGTAACAAGAGAAATCCGCAAACGCCATGCATGTAATGCCGAATTTAACCGAAGACGCTTGCGCATTTCTTCGTTTGGTCATCTTTGCTAGACTCTAAACATTTACAACTTGAGACTTTACGAACATCACAAGCTTGCACGTGCAGAGGTTTGATTTTGTACCAAGCAGGGTGCTCGACAACTTTTGCTAGACAAAAGATTCGCAAAGTGCTTTGCTTATATTCTTCCCTTGTATTTCGTGACGTATTCGCCTTCTCTTAAAAAGTTCATGCACCGCAAAGTACTTGCCATACATTTTTATATTGCATTTGGCCAATTTCCTCCATATTCGGAATTTTAAACATTAATTTTTCATTATAATTAATTAAAAATTATAATGTTAACCATGATAGTCAGACGCAGCTTACTCTTATGATTTCGCTGACATAAAAACCCCATTTATCGAAAAAATGTTGCTTAACTATGTTTTTCCTATGTATGAGAGTATACATTGTAAACTCAATGTCAATATCAAAGTCTCAAACTCAAAGTCTCATATCTCTGCAATTTTTTGGAATTTTCGAAAAATATTTGGTGGAATTTTTGTCGCCACCATGCAATCATATATAATTTGAATTACAGCAGAATCGCATGCACACCCGAAAGTACCCATGTTTAGATGACGTGGACTCCATTATTTTTGAAAATTAAAGGTCAAAACCAGGAGACTTATTTACCCAAACGGTTTGAAAACCCGTTTTCTGGAGAGAAATTTATTTTAAAGTCAAGCAAATATTTTATAGTTTAAAAAACTGTTTCTTCACATTTAATTTTTAAATATGCAAAGCAAAAAATATCACATTTAATCAAAATAAAAATTTATTTGGCCTAAAATATGCACTCAGTAGGGAAGGGAGTAGTGTGAGGAAGGGGTTATAGAATTTTTAGATTCATCTAGAATTATCGTGTTATTTATGTACATAAAACGTTCAATGCGCAACACTGCTCCACTCCAGGTTGCTCATCAATCTCCCTAGCAATCACCCGAAGTGAATATCCTCACAAAGTCGTTATGTGAGTTCCACCATTTGGGTCTATTAGTATCCAAGGTCTTTCGTTTCAAGCGTCCTTCACTCTACTGACACTCTTCTTCCGCCATACTTTTCTGTCCTGACATACTTCTCTAGCTTCTTTAACGTCCGTGCATTTTTTCATGCAGGCTTTTGTGTTTCTATGGCTCCTTATGTCCTTTCTAACTAGGGTCTCATTCACACATTCTAACCATTCTTTCCGCAGTCTGCCTCTGGGCTCGATGCCATTTACTTTACCTTGATACACTTGTTTCGTTAGTCGTTCATCCTTTATTCTCTCAACATGCCCGAACTATTTTAATCGATTTCTTTCCCATGTGTCAACTAGCGTCTCTTTCGCACCACATTCTTTAAGGATTATCTCGTTGCTCACTTTGTCCGTCAGAGTTTTTCCGCATATTATGCGCAAGAATCTCATGTCAATCGCGTTAATTTTACCCCTAATACCATTATTATTGTTATTATACGAATTTTATTCAAAGATGCCATTAGCTTAAGATCTTGATCAACCTGAAATAGAAAAAATCTATGAAAACTATTCTAAGTGAACTCTTACGCTGGCTCAACCGATCTAGGAAATGGCACTTAGGTTCGTTACATGTGGCCAGCAGCCGCGTGATGGCGCAATCTCGCGATGTGTTTGCGTGTGCTTATGTGTGTGGATTTGAGTTTGCCTGATTACTGGAAAGAAGCTTATAAAACCTATATTGTTTGACCTCGATAGTTGCAAGTGTTTAAGCACTTTCTGCTTATGTTTAGAAGCTGGTGAGTCAGCTGTCTTTTGAAGGTTTCGAATCCTCAGAGATGCGATTTGCTAAATTATTATATAAATATAAATTTAACCGCACAATTGAATTTTCTATTTATTTATATTTGAAATATTCAGGAACTGTCTGTAGAAAAATCTAACTGTTTCTAAAGAACTTCAGAATTTGTGCTTATATTCATCATTGAAATAAGATTTAATACTTTTTTCTAGTTTCGAAAAGCTGTATTTAACTGTGGACCATAAATACCAAAGAAATATTTCTTTAAATCAAAAAAATGGATATTGAGTTTAACTGCATATCTGATTATTATAAGGAAGCATTCAATTAAAAATAGTATGTCAAGATTTATAAATAAAATATGTATTTATTTCAGTTAAATTGATATGTATTTATATTTTATTTATCTTTGATGAATATTTTTTCATTTAGAAAAAAATATTTGTCTGAAATAGTGTCCATCGTATTCTACATTCAAAGAAAGATTTCTTCTAACCAAGTTTGTAAATGTTTAATTGTTTTTAATAATTCATTTCTACTAATGGAATGAAACATTTCCTTTCGGCAAATAATTGATTTGTATGTAAACTCAATATTTTATTCATCTGAAGGAATGCTCCATTGATATAATTGTGTCAATTCTTTGTATCAAATAATTATATTTTTAACTTAATTAATATTCTTCTCAATTATATAATAATTTATTTGACTAAACTAAATCTAAACGCTTGGTTCAAGTGTAGACAAATTATTTGATTCAAAGATGTCGAATCAAATAAATACTTCTATGGAGTTCTAATATACTTAAAAGAATTTAGAACTGTTGAGTAAAAGAAATAATTTTGTTGAATGTACGACCTATTTATTCTATTAAAAAAAATACAACCAAAGAATTATTTTTTCTTTACATGAGCAATAGATATACATCTGGTTGAAATGGAAATTACTGCTGTGAAAGAATATATTCTTGCTGCTCAGAAATGGTATTCAAGTAAATACACTTACTTTTAGATGTACAAAAAAGTCGTACTTTTATGGCTTTGTAGGTCATTACAAGGCGAGAAACCTTTTTGATCGACATTTCATCGTATTTTGCGTTATTTAGATATAGATTTTAATTTATAAATTTCTAATAAAAAATCATGCCTTAAAAACAACTATTATGTGCTTCGAAAAATATATAATGATGAATTTATCCGTTTCTGTGAAGCGAAGAATTTGGTTCCTGGATAATTTAGCGTATCTACACTGAGAAAAGAAATATCTTGAATCAATCAAGAAAAATTACTTTATTCACGGAAATTATAGTAGTGAAACATGCCCTATAAAACGTTTGTTTAATACAAAAAAATCTTTTCAACAGAACCAAAAGTATGAAAATATTGTTGCAAAAAAATATTTATTTCAGTCAGTTAAATATTAAACAAGCAAAAGAAATGTATTGTTGGTTGAAAGGAATAAGAGATTTGTATTTAAAAATTGAGTAGTTGATATAGTTAAATGTTATTTTAAATCAGGAAAATATTTTCTCTAAACAAATTAAAGTCCACCGACTAAAGTA
This sequence comes from Druon quercuslanigerum, assembly GCA_010014905.2. Lineage (NCBI taxonomy): Eukaryota > Metazoa > Arthropoda > Insecta > Hymenoptera > Cynipidae > Druon > Druon quercuslanigerum. The sequence goes on along the minus strand of JAAAKG020013135.1, from coordinate 13,485 downwards.
AGTTATAATTCCTTGCTTCATTAGAGCGTACCCTAGATTTTACCAAATATTTTTGGTTAATTAATTAATTAAAGTAATCAAATACTGAATTTAATGAAAAGAGTGAATTCATTTATAGATATCGTCATTTATAAAAGTAAATCCAGCTGAGGATGAATCCATTATTCTATTTTTTAAATTTTTTGTATTACAATAGTCGCTCTTGCCGCGTGTGCTCAAACTTGTGATTTTAGGTTAGTTTCAATATTCTTCAATCAAATTAGTATATTTTTCTCATGCTAACTTGGTTATGTGCCTGACGATAACTAACACACTTGCTTAATTTGAATTTTAATCGCGAATAAAAATTGACTCCAATCAAATATTATGTTAAGTAATCAAAATTCAGTTTTTCTCTATCTACTTTAATCGTTTAATACCTTTGTGATAATAAAAATTAAGTTTTAAATACAATTTTAAGCATTTTTAATTTCCAATTTGGCTTAAGGTGACGATTACTATTGCATTTACCTTAGTAAGTAATAATACATTTTAATAATAATAAATTTTTACAATTAAAAAAGATTTCTTTTAATCGAATTTTTGTTTGATTTTTTCATTGTTGTACCAATTTAGGACCACAAAAACGTTCCTTGATTCTTCTCAATTAATATCCTAAATTTTCAACTCGATATCGCGTTTCGTGTGAACATAACTTAGATTTGAAAAAATATGAAATTCTTGCTTGAGGTGACGTTCGCATTTACTTAAAAGGTAATATGATTTTAATAGTAGATTTTATTTTTTAGTTTTACAGTGTAATAACAATTGTCGAAGTATTTCAAGCACAGCCATTGTTGATGCTTATAACAGATAAAGCATAGTAGCATCAAGTAAAGTACCTACTTCGGCCGACAAATCTTTTGGTTATAACTATGGTGACAATTGGTGGATACATAGCTCCCACATCTTGCCCCTCCCTCCCCATTCATTTTTTTTACTCTAATATGCGTAGATTTCACATATTTATTCCGGGGAAATTTCAAAAGAGCTGAAGAAATTTTTCCTAATTTTTATTAATTTTAAGCTGATTATTAGGTTTAAGATTGATATTGTAAAAAACGAAACTGCTGAGCCGCGAGCCCAAGGCGGTCCCGGGCTCTCTGACTGCTGCCACACCAGCCAGCCCTTTGTGGGGACCATGGGTGGATAACCTTAAGAAATAATTTCTTTTGTGCGCTAATATGCTCTGTGACACCTAGCGGTATTCATCCTAACATACCGAAAGTTTCAAATCATCAATTTAATGTAGAAAGAAATATTTATTTAGAATGATAGCGTTCTTTTTCATAAAGTAAATAAACGTTTCGTCCAACAGATTTCATTCTCATTTCATTCCAACAAATATTGATTACCAGGCCCGGCGGAACGTAGGTTATCTGTCTTTCTCGCTCCCTGAGAAGTGTGAATGTAAAGAAACTAGAGTAAGCGAGACACGCATATGTGGAAAATTAATGACGGTTTTCCACATACAAGTTTCTCGAATAAAACGAGTAGTTTTTCGAGGGAAATTAGAAGAGAAAATTAAGCGCAAAAGAAGATGACTGGTTTGACGTCAAATACTCGAGAAAAAAATAGTTATCAGGTTGCGGTGTGGTTAGTTTTAAATTTCAAACCTAAGGGTCCAGCGTTCGATTCCTGGTACTAAGGAAAAAAGTAATATTATTTTCATTTTTCTCAATAGAATTCTATTTACTCAACTGCATTTGAAAATTTCCTCAAAAGCCTGTATATCTCCGCTTTACGCAACTTGCGTAGTAAAGCCTGCTCAATAATATATTTTCTGCGTGTAATATTAGCGATCATAAATTATGATAATGTAAAAACCTAAAAATCTGGATTAAATTGACAACAAAAATACAAATTGGGCTCGGCCACGGCCATGATGAAATTTTTACGCCGCCCTAATAAATGTTATCTGGATGTTTTTAAAGCGATTATAACCTTGTTGTGTCAGAACCAAGACTCCCAGCAGGTGTTATTTGATCCCATATCATTGCATTAACAAGACTAAAAGAAGACTAAATATTTACTCAATATGAACTATCAATATAAAAGACAAGAAGCTAAGAATTTTTTCAGTCTGTTTCAAAGAGAAATTCGTGTTTGTCGAGGAAAATTTATACTTAATTTATAATTTTCACGTAAAATGGTATTAAAAATAGTAATTTTGATGTACTTTGTCAATGGTTTTATTATTTTGGGATTGGCCGGACCTTTTGATAAGGCGAAAAAAATTGTAAGTTGCAGAAATTTTTGGTATATTTCCGTAAAGAACACTCAAAAGTAGTTGACTTAGTACTTGTAATAGCGATTCTTTTCTCGTAAGTAAATAGTTTTGTTACTTCTGTACTAAATCAAATATCGTGTTGAAATTTTGGTAAATGGAAGGAAATGTAAGGAAGAAAGTGGAGAGTGTAATAACAAAGTTAGTGTGATAAAGAGGAGATTTCAAGTAAAAAGAAAATTAGTTATTAACTTTTCTTATTACAACATAAAGATTATACTTCTTATTATTCGTAGAAAAAAGGTTACTGTAATTATTTATCTCTTTAATCAATTATTAAAAAAACCTTTCATGCTTTAAGAAAACAACGGTTACTGATTGTGTCACCTGGTCTTTTGGTTTTATTTTTTTTATACAGAAATCCAATTTTTTGGAACCCTTTAAATAATGAATTATGATAGGATAATTAAAAAAAACCTGATCGCAACTGTAATATCTGTTTTTAATTTTCATTGTAAAATACGAAAATCTGTCAACAGTTCGTGGCTAGTTGGGGAGGTTAAATGGACCTCCTTTTTGCTATAAAATGTGAGTACACATATAATAATAATTGATAAATAAAATCATAATATATATTTACATAAACAAATAACTTTTTAATCAATTTAAAATAGGTATGTTGTTCAATATCACGGAACCTTCAAACCAAATTCAAATTTTTCCTTTTTTTAATATTCTTATAAACGACAAAACATTGTAAACAAGCATGCATTATAAGAATCAGTGGATGCTCAATTAACAGTTACAAAAGCCCAATAATTAAAAATTTGGGTTTGCGTGAGTCGTTTGCATATGTCACACTTACCCGTAATGGCGGAAAATCTAAAAGGACTGACACACTACCAAAGAAAATAAAAAAAATTTTTTCATGCAAGTTTCTTTTTATTCAAGCAAGTAGAAGACAAAGTAGAATTTTATATTTTGGAATTTCTTATTTCTTTTCTGGAGATTTTCATAAAATCCTCATTATATACAAATGGCGATTCTGTCTGATTAGATGATGGCTACAAGATAAGCATCGTGAACTGCAAAATTAGCTTTTATTTTCAAATCACAAACTATAATGGCTCAGTCAGTGATAGACTGACATTGAATTTAAGTTAATTTGTCAACATTTCAGCGCGATATTTTATTTAATTAAAAATATTCTCATGATATGTCCCCATGCGACTACCAACTGTTTCAAAACATGAAAATAACATTTGGTAGGTAAATATTAGGCCGAAGACTTGTTGAACAGCCTTTGTGAGACATCCAAAAACTTTAACGGTGTATTTTTTATAAACAGTGACTGTTACAACTGTGAAATTTGTTTACTTGGACAGATAATTTATCGAACTTTACTTTCTATATCGAAAATCAAAAACACGTTTTATCAATGTACATTCCCCTAATTATTGGTTTACATAACAGAATAAAGTAAGGACCAGCGAAAAAGATTTATGTAGGTGAATACTGTCGTGCAATCTAAAAAGATACCTGAGTGACACTACCGCTTAGGTAGACTTCTTCATTGCTAAGTATAAGAGAATAACCCTAAGGGAACGTGCACATAATACGTGACGCGTTTTTCTTTTGTTTATATCGTTTTATCAATTTTGTCTTTAAGGAAATTTTATTCTTTTCTTTATTTAAATAAAAGAAAAATGCATCACGTAGTATGTTCACGTTCTCTAAGCGGCAATGCCACTTGTGTATCTTTTTAGTTTTTACGGAAAAATGAGTTTACGTGGAAATTTACGTTGAAATACTACTTTAAAAAGATGGCTGATTCGATAGGTATTTTGGTGAAATTAAGGTTTTGAGTACACGGAAATCTACGTGATGCTTTGGTCTTTTATCCCTTGTTTCAAATTACCATCGAATTTCACGTGTTGTTTTAGATTTCTACGCGGAGCTAACATGTGTTTTTACATGGATATTTACACCTGAGCACCAGATCTAAATAAAATTTAATTGAAGCATTGTCAGTGATAACGCGGGATCAACAAAAAGCTGTTTTGATGGAATCTTCGTTCGAAGTGCGAGCGCATATTGAAACATGTTTTTTGCTATGTGGCATAGTTTGTTTAATGACATATACCATGACATAGAGTAAAAAATCCTTGGACAGTAATTGCTTGTCATATTTACTATATGTATATATAGTTTTAAATAGAACCATTTTGTTGATACAACATTATATCTGTCGAGTCTTCCATTACTGATGCCCTAACAACTAAAAATAATACTTAAAAACGAAAAAACAAAATCTAACAAGTGTTCGAAAGAGAAATCAGAAAATTCTGTTTTTTTCATTGTTATTGAAAAATATTACTTCTAGAGAAAGAGTATTAACATTAGAAAGAATCATTTTTATTAGATCTAATATTTTGATGCAGAAGGTTTTTTACGGAAGATAATATTTTTCATGATTTTTCAAAAAGGTTAAAAAAAGTTATTAATTTAATTTCTATGAACCTACGGTGTTTATCCCTTAAGAAGATTCCTGAGAACCCCTAATCCATGTATGGAGTGAATATTTTTGGGTGACTTTTTGGAACTATACGCGATTTATAGTTTCAAGTTAAAAATCTGATTTGTATTATAAAATTCTTAAAACTGTAATTTTTGAATTAATTTTCAGAATGATGTGGTTGAAGATTACGGTTATCCGTTTAAAATATACAATGTTGAAACAGAAGATGGGTACATTCTGCAGATACATAATATACCTTTTGGTCGAAACGTATTAAAAGGGAGTCCTAAAAATAATAAACCAGTAGTTCTCGTTATGCATGGCAATTTAGGATCATCAGCAGACTGGGTTGTAACTGGTCCCAGTAATGGTTTAGGTACAGCACAAGTATACATTGTTACTAAATTATGCTTTTTCATAGTGTATTTTATTGCTATTTAATTAGTTATTATATATTATATATACATATTAAATTTTATTATTATTATTTCAATTCATTTACAATATTGCCCAGCTTTTCTTTTGGCTGATAGCGGCTACGACGTATGGCTCGGAAATAATCGAGGGAATACTTACTCTAAAAATCACACGATGTTTCTGGAAACAAGTTACGGATTTTGGGACTTTAGGTGAGAATTTTATATAACTTTTACTGCATGAAATGTTTTGATATACAAATAAACAATTATAAGGAAAATAGTAGAGATAATAGGAAACTTAATAATTAAATTTTGCTACACTAATATTGATGATTATACTTTATTATTAATTTCTTATTCAGTTGGCATGAAATGGGAATGTATGATTTGCCAGCAATGATAGATTTCATTTTACAAATCACTGGCCAGAAGCAACTTTTCTACATAGGTTATTCACAAGGAGGGACTCAGTTCTTCGTTATGAATTCTATGAAACCCGAATATAATAACAAAATTCGGTTAGGAGTGACATTTGCTCCTGCAGTATTCCTCGGAAATACCAAAGGAGCAATAAATTTGTTATCAAAGCTATCCTATCCTATAGGAGTAAGTATTACATTCTAAGCAACTGTAATTTTTAATTTAAAATGAAAATTTGTGTGTCTGTGTCTGCGTGTCATGTTTCTAACAGCAATGACAACGGTTACGTTAAGGGGGCGGGGTCGGTTCCCAAAATAATTATCCATAGTATAGATGAATTCATTCATTGCGATTATCAAAGAAGACCACTAAATATCTTTATTGTTTTTATATTTACAAACAAAAATCTAAAAGAAATTAAATGTTATGTTATCGATAGAAAGATAGTTTTGATCTACTAGTTCGCATTTCGTATTTATTATTTAATAATTATGTGCTTTCTTAGGCCAACAAAGTCGGACGACAAGGAATTCTTTTTTTCATGAATATTATATAATCCAATGATAGAGTAACTTATAGAGAAACCTAACCTCAATCTATGTAATACCCATAGGACTGATTTAAAGTTTTACAAGTTGAGAAAAGCATTTAATTTGAATTTTTCCGTAAGTTAAAACATTTAAAATAGAAAAGAAAAATTTTGGTCTACCCACATTTTTTATGGGAACAAAAAATTTATTTTCTAATTTTAAGATTAGGCACACGAAAGAAAGGTCTTGTGCACCAGACGAGATACACATATCTATACGTTTTTGGGGTCGCTGAACCCAATCAGGTTGCATTTCGTTCATAACCTCAAAAAAATTATGAAAATTGGAACATTCATGGAAACACTCACAAAACAAAGCGTATATATGTTTTCAGGGTTGGCAAGTTTGGCAAGGTAGCATTCCATGCATAACATAAAAAAAATTAAAATACTGAAAACTCTTCTGGACATACATTGTTTGTATTCAGCATCCGGTACATAGAACTTGTTAGTCATTCTTTGAGCATGGCTATCAGTCTGTAGCAAAAAATCCTGCAACCTTGACAGATACTGTGACGATGACAACTACCTTGAAAACATATAACCGCTTTGCCTTCTGGGTGTTTCCATGAATGTTCCAACTGTCATAATTGTTTAGTTTAGGAATGAAATTCGACCTAAGAGTCAAACCAACCCCAGATTCGGATTCAGCGACCCCGACAACGTATAGAAATGTTATCTCGTCTGGTGGACAAGACCTTATTTTTGTGTGCCTGTGTATTTAACTATTTGAAAAATGTAACCGGAATGTTTTTCTTAGCGACTTTAGGACGCTTGCTAATATTTTCACGAAACATCATTTAAAAAAGTAGGTAAAACTGTCTTTTCATATACAAATTCCAGAAAAATTAGTATTGACACTAGAACACAAATATAAAAACAATTTTTTGGTTCAAGCATTTAGATAAACGTACTATTGAAGCATAGAAACCCGTGAGTACTTAAAGAAGAGCAACTTTTGTCATTAATAAATAACTGAAAATTGCAAACCTTTTTTTGCAAGTTTTCCTCGATTGTTCGTTTCGGGTAAAGTATAGCATAAATAGGTATGAAGGATGATCTGTAGGGGATAAAATAACTTTTTTCTATAGTACAATTACACTTCTTATGCAATTATTTATTTAAATAATAAATTTAACAAAAGTAAAGTCAGATATGGAAGTTGAAAAACGGGACCCAGAACAATTAAGAATCTTTATTGGTTTCCGAGTTAGGACTTAATTTTTCAGTCATGCAGGCGGATTGGAGTACCGGACATCTCTGCATGGAGTAACTTTGCACAATTCTAACCGTGCACATCGTGGACCAGTGATCTATGGTGTAATTTTGCGCGTCTACATTTTAACATGCACAGTTAGCAATGTCCCATATTTGTATACGCACAGAAGGTACACTCTCAACTGTGCACATTAATATCTATACGTGCAGAGATGGGACTCTCATCTGTGCATGTGCAGATGGAAACAAGGGACACTGTTAACTGTGCGAGTTAAAATTTAGAAGTTTACAGATTGTTTACTCCCAACTGTGCACGTCTCAATCGAAGACCATACCAAAACTTTTGTTCATTTTATTAAAGCCACTTAAACAAAATAATTTAGATATAATCATTAATGTTATTCTAGGCATCACCTAATTCTGTTAAAACCTAACACATAACAGTAACACTTAACAGTTTAGTAAAATATAATTTCTTCTATCAATAGCAAAATGGAACGAAAGTTTCTGTCGGGCCCTTGGTCTCAGTTAAAATGATTATCTTTTCAACTTACAAGTTCATGTGCACAGGTGGCTTGTTTAACAATGGGCGTGAATGGAGAACAGCGATCGTCGCCACCATTTCCTCTCATCATGTATTGTGTGTACAATAAAGGGGAATCTAAGATAGCGCACGAGTATGCTCAAACTTTTACCAATGGAATAATGAACTTAATAAATTTCAAATAATTAGTCTCTTAGTAATTGTTATGCATGTGTGAACGTGTACACGTGGCACTTTAATCCTAATGAATTTTTTTATCAACTTAATAATAATGTTATTAAAATTAATAAAAAGTATTAGTTAGTCAGAGAAAGTACTTTTTCACTGGACATGATTAAACATCACCCTGTGAAAATGTACTTACTCGAGCATAAAAATCAGGTCTTATCAACCACGTTGCCACGTCTACATTTTTGCTTATTTTTTATGAAGGTGGGAATGCATTTACGCACAGACTATAGAACGCAAGTGCTAGGTGGTGTCTACTAAACTGAACCCCTCTTTTTCCACCAGACAATGAATTGGGTAGCTGCTTTCTCATTGTTGCTAGTTCAATAAAACTAGAATTGAAGTATGGCTGCTACAGTGCTCTCGGGATAGATCGATTCTCTGATGATCGCCTTAAACAGACGCCGAGTTTCTACCCATTGGCCACACGCGGCGAAGGTGTGTTCTACGTTATAAAAATAGGCACTGAAGTGGCCATGATCCTTTAAGGAATTGTATGAGGTGAAAATTCACTTCGGCATATTTCCTGTTGACCTGTAGAGACAACTGGCTTAAAAGTTCAGCACTCAATCTGGACTTTGCATATCCTATTGTCATTTCAAATCCTATCGCGAACTTGTCATACCTGGCCACATTTATTTTTCTTTTTTTGTTTTTTGGCGAGAAAGTAAATGGGTGTTTCCCGCCACTACCATTACTGCAATGTATATCTTCTCTGCCGCACATGGTGGTAATAAAATTACCCACATAATGTACAAACACACCAAATTTGTATCTGTTGTGGGTATCTAAAGATTTGTACTGGGTCTGTTCTGGGATGCCACAACAGTAAATGTATTATTGCCCAGGCAACAATAATATCACTGCTCCTTCCATTGGAGTATGGGGGACATCCCAAAATAGGGGACGGGCTGTAACGTGGTACATAATACACGTCAAGTAGCTTCTCCATTTCTACTCCAAAGACTGATTTTGATTAATAGCGATCAGTCAGTCGGCGATCAAATGCCTGCATGTGACTCCTCACCCACTGCGTGGTTAGCGGATTGGTCGCGCATTGGGCTTCGAGCCACCAGCCAGCTTTCCCGCAACAATCAGTACTAAACCGGGATCCGTGAACGTCAAAAATGATCTCAGGATCTTCTCATATGGTCTGCCTGCTTTGTCAATAATGTTAATGAATACAGGCCCAAAAATCACGTTCAACTTCATCGAGAACGGTTTTACACTCCTGCCGAATTTTTGGTCTTATTCACCTTCGATAACGCTCTCTTAGCTGTCAGTTACTGTGTCTGTGCCACTTTGTAGTTGCTTTGTGCCTTTTTTCACTAAGCGTTCCTGTGTCGGTTCCAGGCTCTTTTCAGCATGTATGCGTTGCACGTTCTATCTGTTTGGTTTATTGACAGGCCTTCAAGGTCTGCCCAAACCTAGAAACATTAGTAGCAATTGTCAGCCTTGGAGAAATCATCCACTAGCTTCGATTGTTTCAGCTTCGCCGGTGATGAAAGATGTTCCGTCTTTTTTAACACCTCTTCTCCTCTACCACAGTTCTAGTCCATGCCCTACTCTTGGTCCTTCGTCTTTAAGGCGCCTGCCACTACAACGTGAATTCACTTATTTGGTGAGTGGTAGATACTGACATACATGCTGCTACCACTTTAATTTCGGACATAGCCAGCGAACCCTCCCCAGACGCTAATAGGAATTTCTTTTCAATACAGCCGCAATGACTGTCTTGTCTGGAGACCAGCCGCATCCAAAACGTTAAGCAACATTTGCAAGTGCACCTATAAGACACTAACAACTGTATGCTTTAAAATGTAGATGTGCAGAGGTGGGCCCAGTTGGGTTGGAGCCATTGGACGGCAGCTACTGGTTTCGCAAATCTTTAGGTTAATAAAATTAAGCCAACTCGAAAACCAATAAAGATTTAGTTTTTTATTTTATTTCACTTTTGTAACTCATATTGTACCCTTCTGTTTAGTACGCGATGATAAACTTATTATCTTTAAACTACGTTATATTTTTAGTTAGAATTTAATAGTATTTTGTTTACACCGAAATAGTTCTAAACAGAAAAATGGTTAAAAAATTCAAATTTCATTTTGGCTCTACGTTATTCTCTATTTTTTCAGATTTTTCGAACTAATGTAAGCATGGAAAAAAATTATTGTTCTTCACAATTTATTTCAGAAACATGAAAAATTTGAGGCGCTGGATCGTATAAGGACACATAAAATTTTCTCTTGCAAAATCGCAGTCACCTAAAGGCTTTCGAAAAAATTACCAAATTTAGATTTTTGAATGTTATATCTCGATGTGAAATTAGATTCCGCATCTTTTTTCTTTTGGAAAACAAGTTGTAGCTTTTTTAGTTTTCAAGATAACTAACAAAAATGATCTTTTTGGAAAAGGCAATTTTAATTCATTTTTCACTTCTACTCGCGCTCATTTCACCAATTTTGGGATGTTTTCAATGAAATTTTTAGGGACAGTGCTTTAGGGTATCCTTCAAGTGATAGAGTAAGTCGATTTAGAAAATATTTGTTTACAAAATATTATTAATTTTTTTCTGATGTTCGCTGCAAATCAGACTTTAATATCTTCCAGCCCTTCGTTTATCAGAGGAATTTTAAGCAGGCAAGTACTTCTCGCGACCAAAATGTAAAGGAAGGTATGATAAAGTTTTTTGGAAAGTTTTAGACCAAAATATTCAATAGTTTTCGAGCTATATTGAGTTTAGTTTAATGTAGCGCCCGAGTTTTCGAGCGTATCAAATGCTCCGTGGCTTACCGTCGCACAGCACGAAGTGTCCCACCAATGTATGGCTTATACATTTGACAAAACCTAAATCCTTGATTTAATAAAAATATAATAAATTAAATTTACTAAATATTAATCCATTTAATGCATTTTAAAATAAAGTATACAGTTGATTCTTCATTAGAAGAAAAAATCGAGTCGTCTTTGGTACACTCGTCTCTTTTTTGTTTCCTACCTCGAATTGCCCGAGGTGTATTTTCCATTTCAAAACAAGAGTAGAAAATTTGTGGCTAAATTGATTATTATCAAATACTGATGATATTCAAGTTTATTAAGCTTGAATGTGCACGGCCCAGAGCATAGTTAAGGACTAACTGATTTTTTTTATGTTAAAATATTTTTAGATAAAGTGCAACGAACATGCGCATTCGTCTGTTAACAAAAGGAATCTTCAAGGGAGCTGAACAGTTACACAAAAAAAGTAAAAATTATGTACATTTGAGTATCCTACAATTCAAATAAAAACTACAAGCGAAAAAATACATTGAAAATTGACTAAAATGGAATAATATTTAGTAAACTTAATTTGTTAAATTTTTATTTCATAACAAATTTAGGTTCTATCATAATTTATAAGCAATATAGCAATATAGCTCCAAAAGTATTCAATATTCTAGTCTGAAACTTTCCAAAAAACTGTGTCTTGCCTTCCTTTACATTTTGGTCGCGAGAAGTACTTGCCTGCTTAAAATTCCTTTGATAGACGAAGGACTGGAAGATATTAAAGTCTGATTTGCAGCGAACATCAGAAGAAAATTAATAATATTTTGTAAACAAATATTTTCTAAATCGACTTACTCTATCACTTGAAGGACACTCTAAAGCACTGTCACTGAAAATTTCATTAAAAGCATCCAAAAATGGGTGAAGTGAGCACGAGTGGAAGTGAAAAATGAATTAAAATTGCCTGTTCCAAAAAAGACCGTTTTTGTTAGTTAACTTGTAAACTAAGAAAGCTGCAACTTTTTTTCCAGAAGTAAGAAGATGCGAAATCAAATTTCACATCGAGATATAACATTCAAAAATCAAAATTTGGAAATGTATTCGAAAGTCTCCAGGGGACATTGACTTCGAATGAGAAAATTGTATGTGCCCTCATGCGATCCGGCGCCTCATTTGTTCTAAATCCAAGAAACAATTTTTTGACGAAGCACTTTCTTGTAACAGATCACCAACTGAGAACCTTCTAAAAGCTTAACTTTCTCAAATAGTATTAATAAAAAAATTCAACTCACTTCCAACCTTGCCACTGTTTAATTTTTTATACCTTTCGCTTTCAGGGTATATAAAGAGAAAATGGATGTAATTATTATCACACCATCAAGACGTTTCCATTTCGGGGTAGGCCTGACTCACTGTTTGGGAAGGGAGTAATGTGAGGAAGAGTTTATGGAATTTTCATATTGATCTTGAATTTTCGCGTTCTTTATTTAAATAACAAGTTCATTGCGAAACACTGCTCTGACCCAGGTTGGTGATCAATGTCTCTAGAAATCACCCCCAATGAAGATCCTTACAAAGTCGTCATGTGAGGTTCCCCACTTGGGTCCATTAGTACCCAAGGTCATTCGTTTCAGGCGTCATTCACTCTACTGACGCACTTCTTATTAACCATTTTGCGCCATACTTTTCTTTCCTGGCATAATTCTCTAGCAGGGTCTTGTGTTTCTATGTCTTCTTTTGCCCTTTGTAACTAGGGTCTCATTCACACATCTAACCAATTTTTTCGCGGTCTGCCTCTGCGCACACTTCCATTTACTCTACCCTGATATACTTGTTTCGTTAGTCATTCGTCCCTCGTTCTCTCAACATGCCCGAACCACCTTAACCGATTTCTTTCCCATGTGTCAACTAGCGTCTCTTCTGCACCACATTCTTTAAGGATGATCTCGTTGCTCACTTTGTCCATCAGAGTTTTCTTGCATATTATGCGCAAGAATCTTATGTCAATCGCGGTAATTTTACTCTTATCTTTTTCTTGATAGGTCCATGTCTTGCTGTCGTATTTATTAACTTGTTCAATTCTTTTATCATTTAATACAATGTTGCATATTGGTTTCTTACGCTTTCCTTCAAACACCATAGTTTTTGTTTTATTTACGTTAATTTCGAGGCCTATGCTCATCATGCTTGCATTCAATTTATTCAAGATTCTTTTCAAGTCTTCGATAGATTCTGCCATGACAACCTGATAATCTGCTAACGCTAACCCACGTACCTTACTGTTTCGAGATCCACACTTGTCCATAAATAATAATGTTGGGTTTTAAGCTAAAAATATTTTTTATAATTTGTATGTTCATCTGTGTGTATGTTTGAGCGACACAACAACGGTTTCTGTGTTTATGTAGTTTTTCTCCTTGTACATAGTTTTCTTGACCTAAGAAGGTCCCTTTAGCCTGCAAGCGTTGCACTTCCTGTTTTGAGAGTCAGTCGTGACCGCCGCGTCAAACGAGCAGC
>JAAAKG020013124.1:5706-20850 GCA_010014905.2 Druon quercuslanigerum | reverse complement strand
AATTTTTTCAATTAAAAATCAAACTCATAAATTCTTCATTTAAAATTCAGCTTCTTTTGTTGAAAATTTAACTAAATTATTAAAATGTAAACTAATTCGTTAAACATTCATTTTATTGGTTAACGATTAAACTATTTTGTTAAAAATTGTTTTGGTTTTAAAATTAATTTTTTTCTACTGAACTGTCAGTTATTACACTTTTGGTAAAAACGAATAGTTTTTAGCTGAAAATATAACTATTTGGTTAAAAAAATTTATTTTTTATTTTTTTTGAAAAATTTTACTTTTTTGCATTTTTTCAGGAAACTTTCTCTTTTCCACAATTTTTTTCGCCTAAATTCAAATAGAATTAATCAAACCCAATAGCAAAATTCCACTATTTTTCGTTGTTAGTTAATTCACCATAAATTAAAAAATCTATTATATTTCCGGTTCAGAAATTAGTTCAGTTAAAAATTTAAATGTTTAGTTGAAAATTGAATTATTTCGATAAAAATTATTTTTTTAGTTGAAAATTAATTTTCTTAACTGAAAATTTAACTATTCTATTTTCCATTGAAAATTAATAGTTTTTATTTGAAATTTCAACCATCAAATTGCACATTGAGATTTATTTTTTTGTTTTTAAAAATTTAGCTTCTTCATTGATCATTTTTATTTGAAAATTCAGCTAGTAAATTCTTCATTTAGAATTAATTTCTTTTGTTTGAAAATTGAGCTTTGTTGATACTTGTTATTTTTTGTTGTTGTTTGAAAATAATTTTTATAAATAAAAATTTAGATCTTCCATTTTTGGATGAAAAATGATCGCTTTTAGTTAAAAATTTTAATATTTGGTATAAAAATGATTTATTTTGTTAAAAAATCGCCTTTTTGTAGAAAATTATTCTTTTTCATTAAAGTATCAACTACTTGGTTAAAAGTTTAACTACTTTATTTAAATTTTATTTTAATTGTTTAAGGTTAAATTAATTTATTAAAAAATTGTTTGTTTTTAAAAAAAAATAATTGTTTCAATTATAAATCAAGCACTTTTGGTTAAAAACGGATAGTTTTTAGCTGTAAAATTTAATTATTTGGTTGGGAATTTATTTTTTAAATATATTTTTTTTATATATTTGAAACTAATCTTTTCAAAAAATTTGTCGCCTAAATTCGAATAGAATTAATAAAACCCAATAGGAAAGTTCAACTATTTTTCTTTGTTAGTTAATTTCCCATAAATTAAAAAATCTATTATATTTCCGGTTCAGAAATTAGTTCAGTTAAAAATTTAAATATTTACTTAAAAATTGAACTATGTCGATAAAAATTATTTTTTTTTAGTTGAAAATTAATTTTCTTAACTGAAAATTTAACTATTCCATTTTTGTTTGAAAATTAATAGTTTTTATTTAAAATTTCAATTATTAAATTGCACATTGAGATTTATTTTTTGTTTTTAAAAATTTAGCTTCCTCATTGATCATTTTTATTTGAAAATTCAGCTAGTAAATTCCTCATTTATAATTAATTTCTTTTGTTTGAAAATAATTTTTATGAATAAAAATTTAGATCTTCCACCTTTGAATGAAAACTGATCGTTTTTAGTTAAAAATTTAAATATTTGGTATAAAATTGATATATTTTGTAAAAAAATCGCCTTTTTTGTAGAAAATTATTATTTTCGATTAAAAATTCAACTAATTGGTTAAAAGTTAAACTACTTTATTTAAATTTTATTTTATTTGTTTAAGATTGAATTATTTTGTTGAAAAATTGTTTGTTTTTATTGAAAATTAATTTTTTGAATTAAAAATCAAACTAATCCGTTTTTGGTTGATAATCGTTTTTAGATCGTTTTTAGTTAAAAATTTAACTACTAAATTGTTTTTTGTTGTTTTAAAATTAATTTTTTTTCTACTGCACATTCAGTCATTACACTTTTGATTAAAAACGGATAGTTTTTAGCTGTAAAATTTACCTATTTGGTTGGAAATTTATTTGAAAAAATCTTTTTTATTTATTTATTTGAAACTTATCTTTTCAAAATTTTTTCGCCTAAATTCAAATAGAATTAATAAAACCGAATAGTAAAATCCAACTATTTTTCGTTGTTAGTTAATTCTCCATAAATTAAAAAATCTATTATATTTTCGGTTCAGAAATTAGCTCAGTTAAAAATGTCAATATTTAGTTGAAAATTGAACTTTTTCGATAAAAATTATTTTTTTTTTAGTTGAAAATTAATTTTATTAACTAAAAATGTAACTATTCTATTTTCAAGTGAAAAATAATCGATTTTTTTTGAAATTCAACTATTAAATTGCTCATTGTGATTTATTTTTTTTGTTGTTAAAAATTTATCTTCTTCATTGAAATTACTTTGTGAAAAATTCATTTTATTGACTGAAGGTCGAAGTAATTTGTTGAAAAGTCTTTTATTTTTTTCATTGAAAATTCAGCTATTAAATTATTCATTTAAAATTAATTTCTTTCATTTGAAAATTGATCTACTTTGTTAAAAATTAATTTTATTGAATAAAAAATGAACTTATTTGTTGATAATTTTTATTTTTTGATGTTGTTTGAAAATAATTTTTATAAATAAAAATTTACCTCTTCCACTTTTTGATGAAAACTTATAGTTTTTAGTTAAAAATTTGAATATTTGTTATAAAATTGATTTATTTTGTTAAAAAATCGTCTTTTTTGTAGAAAATTATTATTTTCGATTAAAAATTCAACTAATTGGTTGAAAGATGAATTACTTTGTTAAAAAGTTTATTGAATTTGATTTCAAATGAATTTTCTAACTAATAGTTAAATTTAAGGTTAAAAAAAATTTCAACTAAAAATGGAATAGCTACATTTGCAGATAAAAAATTAATTTTTAACAACAACAAAAAAATGAATTTTCATCCAAATAGTTAAGTTTTTGAATGAACAATGTAATTTTTAAATAAATAGTTTAATTACAACAAAAAGTTGAATTTTTAACAATAAGTTATTTTTCAAGCAACAAGTTTATTTTTCAGCCAAAAATCGAATCACTAAATTTTCAATTTAAAAAACTAATTATGAACAAAAAACCACTAAATTTGTCAAACAGTTGATTTTAAATAAAAAATAAACTAAATATACTATAAATAACTAAATAACTAAATTGATGACTTTTCAACAAAAAATATTAGTTTTCCACCCAAACAGACGAATTTTTAACAAAAGAATTAAACTCTCAACAAAATAGTTGAATTTTTAACCAAGAAAAAGAATTGTTAATTTTTTAAATAAAAATTTTAATTTTTAACTAAACACTTTAATTTTTAACTAAACAGTTTAATTTGTAACAAAAAAAATGAATTCTTAAAAAAAAGTTAATAATTATGAACAAAATAGTTTAACTTTCTTACAAATTTTTAAAGTTTTAAACCTCAGAGATAAACATTCTAAAGAAACAGCTGTATTTTCAACCCAAAAATGTGAATTTTCAACTAAATAAATAAATTCTCTGCGAAACATGTAAAATTCAATATTTCAAAAAATAAATAATTTAATTTTTCATAAAAAAAATAGTTAAACTCAACCAAAAAGATGAGTTTTCAACCAGAGAATTATTTTCCGGTAAAATTTAAAATGTTTATTCATAATTCTGTAGAGAATAATTTTATTGACTTTATTTTTCAGGTTTCATTTGTACGAGTTTGTGTATTAATTCTAGCGCTAATAAACCCCCTTGGGAATAATAAATCATATGGTGCAAGGCAACCCTTTGAGTTAGTTAATTTTCTGTGTAAACCCCAGAGAACCAACAAATTTAAAGTAATAAACAATGTAATTAATAATCATAATTTCAAGATTTTCATATGTAATAAAAGTCGGAAACTCCTTGATTTATAAATAAATAAATAAATATTAAAATAACTACATCACAACACAAATAACTATCATTTTAATCGGCTTTTAGTAGTCTGTAACTTTGATTTAAATATAGGATTATATCCAAATTTTACCTCAGCAAAAATTAGAAGGAAATAAATAAATAATTAATTAATTAATTATGAATATATTTCCGATAGAAAATTGGGTAATTTTTTTTGGGGGGGTTTAAAATCATGACATTTTAAAAAGTTTCTTTAAATAGGTCTATCTTGAAGATTTGCAATTAAAGATTCGTCAATTTATACTTTTTATAATTCAAAATTCTAAAGTTTTTAATTCTAAATTTTCCAATTTAAAGAAATTTTACATGTAAGTCATCAAAGTTTTTAATTGTGAAATTCGAGACTTGCATAATTTTTTATTAAACATTTTTTAAATTATCAAAATCTTCAATTTTAAAGATTTGCAATTAAAAGTTTTGCAGTATTTAGAAAAGTTACGTATAAAAATTAGTGAAATTAGAATATATAGAAATGCAAATTATTCAATTTTCAAGATTTATATTTTAAAGGTTTTCAATTTTAAAATTATTTTTTTGAATAGTTTAATTTTTAAGATTTTGTAATTTTGAAGTTAGTTTTTTATTTTTAATATTCTGTTCAATTTTCAAAATTTAACATTGAAAATTCGGCAATTTTAAAGATTTATAAACAAATGTCCTAAATTTTAATAATAATTCTAAAAATCAAATGAGAAGAGTTTTTAATTCTAAATCTTCAAAATTGAAGAAATTTTAAATAAAAATCATCAAAATTACAGAATTTTGATTTTTTAAAGTCTTAAAATTTTGAAAAATTAAAATTGAAAATACTTGAAGTTATAGAATATAGAATTGCAAATTAGTCAATTTTTAAGATTTAAAATTATAGTATTTTAATTTTGAACTTATTTTTTGACAGGTTAAATTTTGAAGATTTAAGATTCAAAACCCTTCAATTTTAAAGAATTTTCTTTTAAAGGTTCTTTTATTTTGAAAATTTACAATGGAAAATTCTTCAATTCTAACGATTAACAATTAAAAATTATTCATTTTTAAAGTGTTTAAATGGAAAATTCTTTAATTTTTATGATGTATAAATAAATTTCTTAAATTAAAAAAATTTTGAAAATTCAAAGTCAAGAGTTTTCAATTCTAAGCCAAGAAAATTGAAGAAATTTCAAATAAAAATCATCAAAATTACAAAACTACGAATTTTTATAAACTTAAAAATTGCAACGTTTTAAATGTAAATTTAAAAAAATATCAAACAATTTAATTTTAAGGATTAATAATTCAAAGTCTTACAATTTTGAAGAATTAAAATTGAAAATACTTGAAATTAGAGAATATAGAATTGCAGATTAAAATTTTTTAAAGATTTATAAATTATAGTATTGCAATTTTGAATTTTTTTTGACAGGTTAAATTTTAAAGATTTAAGATTCAAAATCTTCAAATTTAAAGAATTTTCTTATAAAGGTTCTTTAATTTTGAAAATTTCTAATGGAAAATTCTTCAATTTTTATGATGTATAAATAAATTTCTTAAATTTAAAAAAGTTTTGAAAATCCAAAGTCAAGAGTGGAATTGAAAACTCTTGAATAAAAATCATCAAAATTACAAAATTTTAAATTGTTATAAACTTAAAATTGCATCGTTTTTAATGTAAATTTTAAAAATCATCAAATAATTCAATTTTAAGGATTAATAATTCAAGTTATTTACAATTTTGTTTTTTACAATTTTGAAGAATTAAAATTGAAAATACTTGAAATTAGAGAAAATAGAATTGCAAATTAGTCAATTTTCAAGATTTATAAATTATAGTATTGTAATTTTGAATTTATTTTTTTGACAGGTTAAATTATGAAGATTCAAAATCCTTAAATAATCCTCTAAATT
Organism: Druon quercuslanigerum; assembly: GCA_010014905.2. Classification (NCBI taxonomy): domain Eukaryota; kingdom Metazoa; phylum Arthropoda; class Insecta; order Hymenoptera; family Cynipidae; genus Druon; species Druon quercuslanigerum. The sequence goes on along the minus strand of JAAAKG020013124.1, from coordinate 15,047 downwards.
AAAAAAAAATCCTTTAACTTTAAAGGTTCTTCAATTTTGAAAATTTACATTGGAAAATTCTTCAATTTTAACGTATTACAATTTAAAATTATTCATTTCCATAAAAAAATTTCTTAAATTTAAAAAATTTTGAAAATCTAAAGTGAAGAGTTTTCAATTCTAACCCAAGCAAATTGAAGAAATTTCAAATGAAAATCGTCAAAATTACAAAATTTTGAATAATTAATTAAAATTCAAAGTCTTACAATTTTGAAGAACTAAAATTGAAAATACTTGAGATTTATAAATTATAGTATTGTAATTTTGAATTTATTATTTCCACAGGTTAAATTTTGAAGATTTAAGATTCAAAATCCTTAAATTTTAAAGGATTTTCTTTTAAAGGTTCTTTAATTTTGAAAATTACCAATGGAAAATTCTTCAATTTTAACGATTTACAATTAAAAATTATTCATTTTTAAAGTGTTTAAATGAAAATTTTTCAATTTTTATTATGTCTAAATAAATGAAAAAAATTTAAAAATTATTTCAAAAATTTAAATTTAAAAAATTTTAGTTTAAAATTTAAAAAATTTTGAAAATCTAAAGTCAAGAGTTTCTAATTCTAAACCAAAAAAATTGAAGTAACTTGTAATGTATATAAAAATTAAATTATTAAATTAAATTAAAAAATCTAATAATTATAATTTCTTCATTTTTAGTTAAGTTTCTGTTTTTTTTTCAGAGTTTTAATTGAAAATTCTTGAAATTAGATAATAGAGAATTGCAAATGATTCAGTCTTTAACATTTATTTTTCATAGATATGTAATGTTCAACATTATTTTTTTGGAATATTTCAATTAGAAGATTTACAATTGAAAATTCTTTAATTTGAAAGATTTTTAAATTAAAAATCCTTTAATTTTAAAGAATTACAACCGAAAATTCCTAAATTTAGTTAATACATAATTAAAAATCACTAAATTTTTCAGATTTATATTTAATATGCATGCAATTTTAAACAATTTTTTTTGAATAGTTACATTTTTAATATTTGCAATGAAAATTATTCAATTTCAAATATTTGCATTTTAAAAATGTCCAAACTTTGACGAATTACAATAAAAAATTATCAATTATTTGTCTCTGAATTTGTAGAATTTTTAAGCCAAAAAGATTAATTTTCTACAAAAAGTAGAATTTTTAAAATAAAAGATCTTTTAAAGAAAATAGTTGTATTTTTAACTAGGGCAAATTTTCAAACAAGAATGTTAAATTCCTATCAAGATAGACGAATTTGTAACAAATTATTTAAATGTTAAATCAAAAAAATCATTAAATTTTTAACCAAATTTATAAAAAAAAATTACCTTTAACCTAAAATTATAGTTTGTTTGTCTTCTTAGGTTTAATTTCTAAATATTATCAAATTTCCTAACGTTATTACCATTCATAATCCCGTCCTTGATATAACCTTAGTTTGTAGCCCCCCCCCCCCACTCAGCCTCAAAAAAACTGATAACGTAGTTTATGGAAACCGTCAGACCACTTTTTCTTTTACGGCTACATCACTCCTTATTATAGTTAATTAATGACAAATAACTTTTTTTCTCCGAGTACCCTTTAGTATCCTAGATTGTAAAATCGTGATCTCGCTTAAATTTTGCCAAGAGCCCCCAGGAGCACTTAATTGAAAAACACGTCGTCGAGAGTTAGTCCTCTCGAAATGCACGAGTGCAAAAGAGGGTAGAAAACTATCAGGAGAGGCGCGAATGGCACTCAAAGCTCATTGTTCCTCGCAAGCTGTTCTTGCTTCCAAAGAAAGAGAAAAAAAGAAAAAAAACCGAGAACTCACCATAATCGGCTGTCAGCGGGTCGGGCATATCACGGACCTTGCGAGGATCGCAATTTCATTTCTCTAGCGGCTAGCCCCTTGGGGCACGAGTGTCACGTTGCGGAATTCGAAGCCTAGGCGGCTGCACGTTATTTGAAAAAACAGCACCACCACCACCACCCTCAGCCACGACCGCCTTTTCCGTCGGCACCATGCGGCCTCAGTGCTGCAACACACTCCTGGAGCCGCTCTTATTCTCAAATTCGAGAAAAACCTTCCGCTCACTGGTGTCGAGCATCGTTGCAATTTTCGCGTTTTCAGGTCAGAGACGACAAGTGACAGGTCGAGACTAGTAGTTTGAAACTAGGTAAAAGGAGGCCCTTAAAACCGAGTTCTCCAAATCAATTTGAGCCTAAACACCATTTAAATTCCTTGATCCTCGGTTGTGTTACGAAACTAGAATCTAGTTTACGCTTACCCCGAACGGAAATTGGTTTAATAATGAGAATGTTACGGATAATCTAATTTTGTATTTCTCTAGCCCGGTGCAGCCTCTTAAGGTGGTGCGCACCTGACGGCCAACGCGCGAATGCACGCGTGCAAGCCGGGTTGCGGTCGGATTCTGCTCCGAGTCGAGGTGAAGGCTCGGGGCTTGTCCGCTGGGCGTCCCGACGCCTCGATGCATCGATCGGCGTCTCTCTCTCTTTCTCTCGCGTCTCTTTTCCTCTCCCTGGTTTGTTCACCACCCTCAGTAGCCTGAATTCCACTATTTCCTCCCCATTGGTCCCCTCCCTTATGCGGAACGTCGCCGCTCGTAGGCGCCGAAGCTTAAGGTGGAGCGTTGGACTTGAGTCCTTATAGTCTTCAAGTACGAGATCCGCTCCGCTGACCCGCTACGATCTAAAAAGGATCGAGAGACTCTCGAGACAGGGGAGAAATTCGCTGACAGGCCGCGGATACAATCTACCAATTCGAGGAAAAGCACTAGATGTTGTTCGCCAGGGGAAGACGGAATTAGTCGCGGTTCTGCTCTGATCGATAGAGGGCAATTTTTCATGCAGGAGAGCGAACGAAAATAAGGTCAGAAGCAAATTGCTAGTATGACCGCGAATTGTGGCTTGAGTTCTAAGGGTGGCGACAAGGGTAGATCTTAGTGAAATACAAGGGGGGCGCGCGCCGGCTTTCCTTGGAGGTTATTTCTTAAATTCCAATTCAACCCAGTATTCTAAGAAGATATAGTAAAATAAAATTAAATACATCCATTAAAATACGTTTATGGAGGGTCTCGATACTCGATAGGGCTAAAAGGAAGAGAAGCTCTGAAATTCTTCGTGGGATAATCAGGGGACCCTCGTGGGATGCTCAGGAGGGATTTAAAGAAATGTCACAGGATTTAAGGTTTTTTAAGAGAAATTTAATGTATCGCGAAAGATTCCGAAAATGTCAAGGTGTTTTAAAGATTTTTTTTTAGTAGTATAGCAGGAGGTGTCCTTTAAAGATTCTGAGAGTCGATAAAGTAGATCCCTTCATCACTGAGATTAATGCGTTACTTCGTAGGAGCCTATAGTACCAACCGTCGACAAGGTATAAATGTGCATTAAATCAGCAGATAAGGCCGGAATCTAGATTGTATTCAACCGATGTTGTCAGAATGTAATTTTAAATTATTTTGAAAGAAACCAAAAAATTTTAAGAGATTTTAAAACAGTTCAAGGTGTGTCAAACAAATCTGTAGCATTGCGAAAGATTTCGAGAGATTAAAATGAATTTCACAAGAATTAAGGGATTTGATGGGACTTACAATTATTTCAAACGATTTGCAGGATTCCAAAAGATTTCCAACGACTTCAAGGAACTCAACAAGATTTAAAGAATTTTCTGGGATTTCAAAGGTTTTTAAGGATTTTAAAGCTTTTTTAAGAGAAATTTAATGAATTGAGAAAGATTCCGAAAATGTCAAGGCATTTTAAAGAATTTTTTTTAGTAGTAAAGCAGGAGAGCTTCTGGGAGAGGTTTCAGTTCCAAGCTAAATGACACTAAACCAGCGACCGGTCATTTACCAATAGACAATAATATTTCGTGCCCATTCTAAGATTCTGAGAGTCGATAGAGTAGATCCCTTCCTCACTGAGATAATTGGGTTACTTCGTAAGAGCCTATATTACCAACCGTCGATAAGGCAGAAATGTGCATTGTCTTCAGCAGATAAGGCCGGAATCTAGATTGTATTCAAGCAATAATGTCAGAATGATATTTTAAGTTATTTTGACAGAAACCAAAGAATTTTAAGAGATTTTCAAACAGTCCAAGGTGTCTCAAACAGTTATGTAGCATCGGGAAAGATTTCGAGAGATTAAAAAGAATTTCACAAGATTTACATTTTACATATTACGTGAGGCTATTTTCAGTTATTTTTGACTCACCCCGTCCCTCCCTCTGGTGACAATTTGTGAAATTTTGGGTAACCGGTTTTTTGTTGTTGTTAAAAATTAATTTTCTTCAATGAAAATGCAAATACTCTATTTGTGGTAGAAATTTATATTTTAGATTGAAAATTTGTCCTTTTAATAAAAAATTATAATCTTCTTAGTTGAAATTTTGAAGATTCAAATATTTTGTTGAAAATTCGTCCTCGAAAAATCGAATTCAAATGTTTTTGATTAAAAATTGTAATCCTTTTTTTAACATTAACTTTTATATTTTTTGTTAAGAATTCAATGTTTTAATTGAAAAATTAAAATTGCTTTGTATAAAATTAATTTTTTGTTTGTTTGAAGATTGATCATTTTAGTTAAAACGTCAAGTATTTGGTTCCAAATTGACTTTTTTGTTGAAAAATAATATTATCAAGTTGAAAATTCAGTTGTTTTTCAGAAAATTGGTCTTTTTGGCTTATAAATTCAAAAATTAGTTTAGAAAATTAAGCTATTCAGTTGAAAATGAACTTTTTTGTTAAAAATTCAAATTTTCGAATTAAAAATACGGCTGTTTCGTGGAAAATACATTTTTTCCAAATACAACAATTTGGTAGAAAATTAAACTCTAAGGCTGCAAACTGACTTTGTTGTAGAAAATTCATATTTTTAAATAAAAATTAAGCGGCTTTGATGGAAAATTAAAATTTTTGGTTCAAAAATCAACTATTGATTTAAAAATGTAACTGTTCTATCAAAACAAGTTTTGATTGAAAGTTCAAGTATTTGTTTGCAAATTTATGATTTTTGTGGAAAATAATTTTTAACTTTTGGAATTTTCAATTTTCGAATTATTTTTCTTGTTTAGTTGAATTCGAGTGGTTAAAAAAGGCTTTTTATTTTAATTATTTTTTTAAACTGAAAATTTAAAATTTCTATTTTTCGTTAAAAAATTGATCTGTTTTAGTTAAATAACTAACCTTTTGATTGAAAACTCATCTTTCTTGATTGAAAATTAACTTTCAGGTTGATAATTCTTCTGTTCAGGTTTTAAGATCGAATGTTTTCTAATATATTCGACTTTTTGGCTAAAAAACTTAAATAGTTTGTTAAAAATTTGTCTATTTGGGTAGAAAATAAATCTTTTGTTTATTTAAAATTTATCTACTTGTACTTTTTCTTGAAAATTAGTTGTTTTTTTATTCAAAATGAGTTTTGCAAAAGTAGAGGAAGTGGGAAAAATTAGGAGAAATTAGGAAAGGGAAAGTAGGGAAATAAGAGGCGGGGAAGTAGAGGAATGAAGAAGGATGAAGAAGTAGTGAGAGTAAGAAAAAATGAAAGGTGGGAAAGTAGGAAAGTAGGAAAGAAGTATTAGGGGAGGGGAAGTAGTGTGAGTTTGGGGAAATGAGGGCAGGGGAATTAGGAGAATGAAAGTGAGGAAAACGGAAAAATTAGGGGTGGAGAAGTAGGTTAAATAATGGGTAATGAGGAAAGAAGAAGTGGAGGAAGTGAGGATAATTAAGGGGTAAGGTATTAGGAGAGGTGATTTAGAGGTTGGAGGAAAGGAGACTGAGGGAAAATGAGAAGTGCGAAAGTAGGGGAAGTGGGAAAAATTAGGAGAAAATAGGAAAGGGAAAGTAGGGAAATAAGAGGCGGGAAAGTAGAGGAAAGGAGAGGTGGAGGAAGTGAGGATAATTAAGGGGTAAGGTATTCGGAGAGGTGAATTAGAGAATGGAGGAAAGGGGACTGAGGGAAAATGAGGAGCGTGGAAGTAGGGGAAAAGAGAGGAAATGAGGGGAATATAGAAAAACGTACGTAGAGGAATGAGAGTTGGAGAAATAGAGGAATCAGGGTGGTGAAGTAGTGAGAGTGAGGGAAAATGAGGGGAGAGGAATTAGGAGAGGGAAAGTAGCGACACAAGGAAAAACAGGGGAGAAAAAGTAGAGGAAATAAGAGGAAAAGAGCGAAAATTAAGGGAAGTGAATTAAAACAGGAAAAGTGTGGGTTAAGGGCAGGGAAGTTAGAGGCAGTTAGAAGAGCGAACGAAATCAATCGAGACTAGGCAAAGTAGTGGAAGTAAGCGGTAATTAGGGTAGAGGAGGTAAGTGATGTAGTAGTAGATAATTAGGAAAGTTGAAGCAGATGAAATGATGGGAAGTGATAAGAAATGAGGGTGAATTAGGGAGGGGAGAGTATGACTGAGGAGAGAAGTAAGGGAAAGGGAGGATTAGCTTGGATGGTGAGGAGAGGAGTAAGTAGAGGAGAAAGAATTTGAGTAAGGGGGAGTGGGTAGAAGGATAAAGGTGAATGCAGGGAGAGTAAGGGAGGAAAAGTATGTGAGGGGAAGGTGTAAAAGACTTAATTGGCGAGAAATTTTAGGTTTTGATCTATATAGTTTCCCTGAGTGTACAATTAATTGCAATTAGCTCAAGTTTTTAAGGTACATAGAATATACCAACGTTTATTCTCCAGCCTGCTGGAAATATGCACTGGAAAGTCAAGCGGAGAGGTTTTGTGAATTTTATGAATATTGGAAAAAAATGAATGGAGAGAAATGAATAGAGCGCGAAGCCGAGCCAGCATGCAAATGACATGTTAGCTTCTGTTCGATGAAAACATACCAACTCACTGAACAAACTTTCAGTAGTATCAAATAATAGTAGTTATTTAAATTGGTATTATATAATCTCGAATTAAATAAACAAAATTTAGTTTATTTTTGTGTTTTATGGAAAAGCTTATTAAATATTGGATTGTCTCATCGCTGTAGAGTTTAGAGCATTCCTTCAAAAATGTGATGACAAGAGAGGAAGCTTTCCGCTTTTAAAAAATAGGTCAATGGATCTTTAAAGTACATAAATTATCAACCGTAGCGCGCCTACAAAATAGGGTTTCTTAACCTGTTAAGAAATTAATTAGGTCGGTCAAACTTTCCCTTCCAATACCTTCCCATCCCTACTCCTCCTACATTTCCTTAGTTCTCCTCCCCTCACTTCACGCTTAGCCCCCCTCCTTCAAAAAATTATTCCTTCTCTACTTCTTCCTCTCCTCACTTCCCCCTCTTCACAACTCATCATCATTTATCATTTATCCCTACTTTTATCTCACTCCCCCTACGTCCCCTACTCTTATTTCCTTTCACTTCCCCTACGCTCCACGTCTCCTTCACTTCTGTCCCTAATTTCCCCTACTTAACATTTCCCTCACTTCCCCTCTTTTTCAACAAAATATTTTAATTTGTAACCAAACAGGTATATTTACAACCAAATAGATGAACTTTAAAGCAAAAGGCGAAGTTTTTCAAAAGATAGTTGAATTTTCAACTGAGAAAAATAAAATTTTAACTAAGAACTTTTCTACCAAAAAAGATAAATTTTCAAACAAATTTCTGGTCAAAAAGAGGAACATTCAGCAAAAGTTTTCTACCGAAAAAATCTTTTAGCAAAATTGTTGAATTCGAACAAAAATAATTTAATTTTCAACCTACAAACGAATTTTCTAAAAAAAATATAAACTTTTCACCAAGTAGTTAGGTTTATTTATTATGAAAGGTAAAGTATCAACAATAAATAATTTAAAATGAAAAATAGATTAGTCAAATCCGCTGTTTAAAAACATTGAATTTGAACAAACAAACAAAAAAATTTTTTAAATAGTTGGGTTTTCAACCGAAGGTATGAATCTTGAACTAACTATTTATTTTCAATAAATATTTAAAATATTTCAATTTTCAACCAGAGATGAATCTTCAACTAAAAAAATAAATTCTTAACCAAGTATTTCAACGTTCAACCAGAAGAGACAAATCTTCATTCCAAATGGATCAATTAATTATTAATTTCATTAATAATTAATAAAAAAATTAATTTTCAATAAAAAAAGTGATATTTTTTAATAAAATATTTTAATCTTCAGCTAATAAAACAATTTTTTAATAAATTAATTTAACTTTTAACCAAGTGTTTGAATTTTTAACCAAAAAAGATCAATTCTCAAGGACAATTGTAATAATTGAATTTTCAAATAAAAACGGTCAATTTTCCGCCAAAAATTGAATATTTAAATTTTTAGTTAATAAAATTAGTTTTTAATCAAAGAAATAATTATTTTCATCAAAACAGTCAAGACTTTAATGAATAAAATTAATGTTCAACAAATAAGTTCAACTTTCAAATATGTAGTTCAATTTTCCAAAAAAAAATGCGAAATTCAATTAAATACATGAATTTTGAACGGAAAAAAACGACTTTTCAACTGAATAGTTAAATCTTCAACCAATAAAATAATTTTTTTATTTACTTCATATTTTAACCAATTTTTTGATTTTTAAAACAAAAAAGTTCAATTCTCAAGGACAATTGTAATAATTGAATTTTCAAATAAAAACGCTCAATTTTCCGCCAAAAATTGAATATTTAAATTTTTAGTTAATAAAATTAGTTTTCAATCAAAGAAATAATTATTTTCATCAAAACAGTCAAGACTTTAATAAATAAAATTAATGTTTAACAAACTAGTTGAACTTTTAAATATGTATTTTAATTTTCAAACAAAAAATGTGAAATTCAATTTAATACATGAATTTTGAACAAAAAAAAAAAAACGAATTTTCAACAGAATAATTAAATCTTCAACCAATAAAATAATTTTTTTATTTACTTCAAACTTTAATCATTTTGTTGAAGATTAAAACAAAAAAGATCAATTCTCAAGGACAATTGTAATAATTGAATTTTCAAATAAAAACGCTCAATTTTCCGCCAAAAATTAAATATTTAAATTTTTAGTTAATAAAATTAGTTTTTAATCAAAGAAATAATTATTTTCATCAAAACAGTCAAGACTTTAATAAATCAAATTAATTTTTAACAAATTAGTTCAACTTTCAAATATGTAGTTCAATTTTCAAACCAAAATTTGAAATTCAATAAAATACATGAATTTTGAACGGAAAAAACGAATTTTCAACAGAATAGTTAAATCTTCAACCAATAAAATAATTTTTTTATTTACTTCAAATTTTAACCAATTTTTTTATTTTTAAAACAAAAAAGTTCAATTCTCAAGGACAATTGTAATAATTGAATTTTCAAATAAAAACGCTCAATTTTCC
>JAAAKG020013113.1:0-20850 GCA_010014905.2 Druon quercuslanigerum | reverse complement strand
AGACGAATATTCAATAAGTTAGTTGAATCCTTAAGTAAAACAAATTATATCTCAACCAAATAGCTGCATTTTACTGTAAAAGATAACATTTCTACAAAGAGAGATGAATTTTCAAACCACAAAGGCAAATTCCCGAAAAGCAGTTAAATTTTCAAACAAATCTTAATTTGGACCTAAATAGAAGATTTTTCAACCCAAAGGGATGATTTTTCAGCAAAACAGTTACATTATTAAACCGAATAGGCAAATTTTCTACAAGTCAACTGTTAAATTTTCAACCAAAGAGATCCAGAAGATCAGGTTTCTACCAAAAAAGAATTATTTAATGCGACAACATACATAACTTTTCAACCAACTTGGTCAACTTTAAATTTAAAACGATTAATTTTCATCCAATAATGGAATTTGTTATTTTTCAGTCAAAAAACTAGCTTCTAGTAGATCAACTTTCAAACAAGAAATTAAATTTTTAACCAGAAGAATTAACTTTTCCACAAGAAAACAAGAAATTTAAACAAAATAACATAAATTTTCAACCTTTATTACTTTTACGCCAAGAAAAATTGTTTGTATTAAAAATTCTAATTTTTTCATTGCATAAAGGTCTTAGTTGAGCATATAATATGAACATTGGATAATACAAACAATAAAATATCCTCGGTAAGGACTGGAACTAAAATTAACAAAAGGCATGCACACGTTAAATGTAAAGGTCAAGTTTCAAGTCGCAAATAGAGACTGGGTGATTGGAATGCTAGGGGAGTGAAAGATCTCAAGTTAAAAGAATTGCGAGAAACCATGCACGTAAGGAAACTAGATATTTTATGTGTACCTGAAACAAAGAAAAAGGGATGCGAAAGTAGGGACATCGAAAATGGGGTGTTGAAAGGCGGATTTGAAATATGGTCAGTAGTAGATAGTGAATCACATGGTAGGCAAGGAGTAGTTAATTTTGAATGAAAGAGCGAAGCAGCATCTCGGAGATCATGATTTCGTATCTCCCAGACGCTGTGGACTAGCATGAAAGTAGGAATCAGAAGATTTTTTATCATAGCATGTAATTTTGTGGATCAAAGAACAAACTATAATGGAGATAAATTAGTTGTCTTACGCTTAGAAAGGGGTCTGCTTATTACGAATACTTGGTTTAGACATAAATTGATCCACATGTACACCTGGTCTAAGGGAAATAGCCACAGTATAATTGATTTTGTTGTTGTGGATGAAAGAGTAAGAGAGCTAGTCAAAGATACAAGGGTCATGAGGAGTTCTGCATGCAATACTTATCATTACCTTCTGATCTCCAAAATTAATATAGGTCGGGGATGGAGAAAAAATAGAACCAAGAAAACAAAACAGACGCGAATCAAAATTAAGAACCTACAGAAATCGGATGTGCGAATAGATGTCGAAAATAAGATAATCGAAAGTATATGTGAGGTAACTTAAGAGGCGGTTATACGGAATAAAGATATAGAAGGTGCATGGACTATGTTCCGGGATATCATTGTTAGATGTGCGATTTAAGTGTGCGGTACCGCGGTTTTGGGAAGAATTAATCATGCAATGATGAAATTTAGGCTGCCCAAAAAGCAAAGAAAGAAGCGTACAGAAAAACTTTGAATATGGCAGGTCTAAGCGATGAGGAAAAAAATAGACGTAAAAATAATTACAAATACGAAAATAGGACACTCGAACGACTAATGAAGGAAAGGAAAGGTAAAGTTAGAGCAGAAGAAGAGAAGAAAATACAAAACGACTTTAAGGATGCAAGAAACTACTTTATTAGGCCATGAAGGGAATCAAAAGTACAGATGTAGGCAACGTGAGAAATAGTAAAAGTGAAACGCAATATGAGGCAGGGATGATTATAGACACTTTGAGAGACTATTTTCGGGGACTATACGGATATGAAGCTATAGGACACCACAACTCCGATGTAGAACACGATGCGTTAGTAAAGTCAATTAAGAAAGTCTGCGTCACTGAGGTTAGGGATATAATCAAGAACTTGAAAAACGGTAAAACTGTCGGGTTAGACCGTAATAACGCTAAGAAGCTTAAGCATGGTGGCGAGTACATACCACATAGACTGTGCGAATTGATAAATTTATGTATCGAAATGGGAGAAGTCCCAGATGATGGAAAAACAGCGATTATACTACTAATATACAAAAGAAAAGGAGATAAAAGCGTCTGCAATAATTGCAGAGGGCTCAGCTTATTAAGTACCGTAAGTAAAATATACTCAAAAATACTTATTCGTAGGGTAATGAAAATAACAGAAGAAAAGATTTGAGAAGTCTAAAGTGGGTTTATGCCAGGAAGGTCATGTACGGATCAAATATTTAGCTTAAGGCAAATCACGCAAAAAAGTTTGAGAGTAGGAAAAAAAGTTTTCTGTGCATTTTTTGATCTAGACAAAGCTTTTGCCAAGGTAGATGGACATAAACTTTAAGAAGCACTGAAAGAATACGAAGTAAGTGCATCCATATACTTCTACTTCTGCAAGCTATAAAAACAATACATGCGGGTAGAAAAGCGAGTGTAAGGTTAAATAGGAAATTGAGTGAATTTCTCGATAGTATTCAAGGCGTTAGACAAGGATGCGCTATGTCTTTATGGCTATTTATATTATTTATGGACAAGTGTTTAAGAATGCCTTTTTTCGACGAAGAAGGTGTGGATCTCAACACGGAAAGGGTACGTGGGTTAGCATTCGCAGATAAGGTTGTGATGGGAGAGTCAATCGAAGACTTGCAAAGAATGTTGAATAAACTGAATGCAAGAATGAAGAGCATGGTCCTCAAAATTAATGTAAATAAAACAAAAACTATGGTGTCCGAAAGAAAAATTGGGAAAAGAATATGCAACATTGTATTAAATGATGATGGAACTGAAAAAGTTGATGAATTTTTATACCTTTGTAACTTATTCACTACGGGTGGGAAGATAGGTTAGGATTTAGATAGACGCATAAACAAAGGTAAGAAGGTTATTGGTAGAGAAGGCCCCCTTATCAGAAGTAAAAATGTATCAAAGAAGGCTAAAATGGCAATACATAATTTCATATTTGTACCAACTATACTATGCGGCAGCGAGAAATGGACATATCAAGGAAAAGATAAGAGTAAAATTTACGCAATTGACATGAGATTCTTGTGCATAATATGCGGGAAAAATCTGATGGACAACGTGAGTATCGAGACCATTCTTAAAGAATTTGATGCGGAAGAGGCACTAGTTGACACATAAGAAAGTAATCGTTTAAGATGGTTCGGGCATGTTGAGAGAGTGAAAGACGAACGACTAAAGAAACAAGTCTATCAATTCAAAGTAAATGGCAGCGTGCCCAGAGGCGGACCGCGGAAATAATGGTTAGATTGTGTAAATGAAACCCTAGTTAGCAGGGATATAAAATGCCATAGAAACACGAGAGCATGCATGAAAAAATGCATGGACGTTAAAGAGACTAGAGAAGTATGCCAGGACAGAAAAGTTTGACGGTAAATAGTTAATAAAAAAAGTGCTAGTAGAGTAAATGACGCCTGAAACCAAAAAACCTTGAATACTAATGGGCCCAAATGGTGAACTTCACATGAGGATCTTCAGTTAGGTTGAATGATAGAAATATTGTTCAGCAACCTGGGTCGGAGTCGAGTTGCGGAAGGAACGTGTTATTTACATCAATGACACGAGAATTCTAGATCAATATAAAAATTCTATAACTACCCCCTTCCCCACCGAGTGAGTCACGCCTACCCCGAAAGGGAAACGGCCTAATGGTGTAATAATAAAAATAATAGTCCTTTGCAATAATAAAAAATTTCAAATGAAAAGAAAAGCTAGAAAAAAATGCAAACAGCATGAGTCTACTCCAGATTTTTCCGGTTACAAACTCAGAGCGAAACCGCGTGATCTAATCGGAAGTTGTAAGACTCACATGGCGGTCCATGTGACGTGCATAGCTTTTTTAAGGCCTTTTTTCTCAAGAATGGTCGAAAGACGCACATTATTACTTTATCATGTTGCAAATTTGGTAATGGCCTATTACTAGGATCAGTATATGAATCTAAACAAAATTCCGGATGGTCTAGGTTCATCTTGTAAGCGAAAAAAGATAAAAGGGAAAGTTTCTTGAAAACAATGCAAAGTTTGAATTAATATACTTGAAAAATAATCTCTCGAAAAGCACACGATTTTTTTTAACTTTTACAAATCCCATAAAATTTTATTAATTGTTTTTCAATTCTTTAGGATTCTTTAAACTCAATGATCACGGTACAAAGTCTCGTCAAATTCCTTTAAAAAGGGTATGCTTTCACTGAAATCTCTTGAAAACCCTTGAAATCTTATAAAAATCCGTGACAACCATTTAAAATTTTTAAAAAGCAAACAATAAAAGTCTTTAAAAACCCTTAAAATCTGCAAAAAAAAGTCTTGAAATTTCTCTGAATCATTTGAAATCCTTTACAATATTCTAAAATCCGTTAAAAATCCTTATGATCATTGAATTCTAAAAATCTTTTGAAATCTTATCAAACTCCCTAAAATCTTCGAAATCCCATTAATAACAACAAGCACCCTTCAAAATTTTGTAAAATACTTCGTTATCTCTTGAAATCATTTAAAGATCCTTGCAACGCCCGTGAGATCTTCCGATGTATCTCAAAATCTCTTAAAATCCCCTTAAAGGCCTTCAAATGAAAATCTCTCAAAACCTTGAAATAAGAAACAATTAAGATACGTGAGATTAAGTGAAATATTTTAAAATATTAGGAGAACCCCTGAACTATTTGAAATATTTAAAATTCGTGTAAATCTTTCTGGACCTTTTTAAATTCCTTTAAAGTTTTGTGAAACCCATGAATATTACTCAAAATTGTAATTAAAATATTGATAAAATTTAGAAAATCTTTAAAATTTTGCGAAATTCTCTAAAATGAATGAATATATTATTATACGATTTCATAATAATTATCATTATATAATTTTTTCATATATCTTATATTTGTGTGCATTGTTTTAAACTCTTTTGAAATCTCTTATTTTCTTCGAACTCCCATGGAAATCTACTGACACCCTTTAAAATTCAGTAAAATACTTTTGTATCTCTTAAACTCTTTTTAAAATCATTAAAAATCCCTTGACTTCTATTTAAATACATTAAAATCTCATAAAATCTTTTTAAGCTTCTTGAAATCCCTGAAATTTATTTGTTATCCCATGAAATCATCAAAACCTCTTTAACGCCCTTAAAATCCGTTACAATTACTTAATAATAATTTTAAATCTAGTGAAATCTTTTAAAATTTAATCAAATCCCTTAAACTTTTCAAAATACCATTAAAATACCTTAACATCCATCTAAATTCGGTCAGATACATCAATATCATTTAAGAGGGTAAATTTTCTAAAAGTATAACATTTCAAAAACATTGTTTTCAAATTTTATAAAAATTCGTCTATTATTTACGGAGATATACGAGTTTAAACAAAGCAGCCTCGAGTCGAGTAAAAGCAGGTAGAAAGCGGCAGCTGCACGCTCGACAGGCTGAACAAAATACCAAGGAGGCAAAAGGCAGGCTCGACGGTAGTCAAACATTGACTCAGCAGAAGCTGCCGAGGAGGAAGAAGGTGGTTTATATGGGCGCACACGAATTCCGCTCATGGTCAGGATTTCACCTGCAAGCTTTTGGGCTCTCCTTATTTTCTTCTTGAATTCCGCTCACGGTACTATTTAGGGGCGCACAAGAACTCTGCCCATTTAGAGTTGAGTCGTCCTCTTCTTCTGCTTTGCTATATTAACCTACTGAAATGCGAATTATTAATTTTTTTGGTTAATAATTCAACTACTTGGTTGAGAGTTGAACTGCGTAACTGTTACTGCATTTTGTAAAATGAATATTTAGCATTTTTGTTAAAAATTCATCTCTTTGGTTGAAAATGTAAATATTTTGCTTAGAATGAACTTTTTCGTTGAAAATTACTGCTTTGTGTACAAAAATTGATTTGTTTTGAAAAAAGTCATATTTGTTGTTAAAAGTTTCTTATTTTCCGGTCAAAAGTGCAGCTGGTTGAAAGATAATCTTTTTTGTTAAAAATTGATTTCCTAAAATTTTGAAAAATAACATAAAAGATTTCAAAGCTAAATTTTTCATTTTTGCAAGATTAAAACATATTAGAAACAATTTGAGTAAGTTCAAGGGATACATAGAAGTAAGCAAAATTGATATCTATTGATCTCTTTTAATTAATTATTGAATAGTATTCAGCAAAAAAACTATAAACATTAATAGTTTGAATGACTAAGTTATAAGAAGATGTTATTATGACTTAACTGTAATAATAAGAGATTAAAATAGTTTTTTGTAAACACTCTTTAATATATTATTCAATTAACATTATTTAATGCTGATACCGAAAAAATGGAAAATTATCTGTAAGAATTGTTTACAAATTAGAGTAGAAAAAAAGTTGACCAAAGACATGTTTATAAAAACTAAAAACTGTCATGTTAACCATATTATTATTTATTAATTTATATCATGTGTAAATAAACTGCCTGAATAATTAACTAAAGCGTAAGACTATAGTGTATATAGACATCCCTCATATAAATAAATATATACTTTGTGATTTGCATTTATAAATAATAGGTTAAAATTTTTGTTTAAAAATGAATGTGTTGTTACAGAATTATTTTAAAATCTAACAAACCCGAGCGGAATTCATGATTTTTATTAGGAGGGTGGCTTAATTTTTTTCACATTTTTCTTTAAATGCGTTTTTTTTTTCGAAACCACGTTTTTAAAACGGGCCCGCGATTTCTCAAAACCGGTTTATCCGAGCGTTACTAAATTTTTACCAGTTATTCTAGATATCATTCCACGAGGATAGAACGATTGTTGTTTTTAATTATTAGACTAAAAATGACTGTAACTCGATAAATTTTTAATATTTTTGCATGGAAAAATTACTGAGACCAGTTTAAATATGTGTCCATCGAATGCCATAACACGTGTACTTATATAAATAAAAGTTTGAAAAAAAATGTATGAAAAATCGATTTTTTTATGTTAACCTACCCTACCCTATTAAAATTTTTTAAATTCTATATAGGTCCATTACAATGCATTAAAATTTGTAGATATCCCTTTAAACATTTATTATCTTTTGAATACGTGAGAAACTTTCTGAATACTTTAACATTCTTTAGACTCTTAAAATCTATTAAAATTGCTCTCAAACCCTTTAGATCCTTTGTAATGTTCGGAAATTCTTGAAAATGCGATAAAATCTTTTGAAATTCTTGAAATCTTCAAAATGCTACAAAAATCCTTTGTATTGCTTCAAAATCCCTCCAAATCTCTTAAAATCTACAAAAAAAGTGAAACAATTTCAAGCCTTAAAAGATTTTATCTTTAAGAATCAGTTAAAACTTACTAACATTCTTTCAAATCTTTGCAAATCTTTCGAAATCCTGTACCTTCTTTTAAAATACAGTAAAAGCACGCCAATTTGAAACTGCTCATTTTAAACTGCGCTCTCTACGCAGGCATGGTTGGAGCTGAAAGCTCAAAAGTATATGACGAATAAGATGTTGACAACAAATGGGCAGAATTCCAGCGAATGTTCACCGGAAGAGAAATGCACAGTATAAGCCATGGATCTCTAACAGTGTGTAAAAAAGCTTTTGGCAAAAAAATTCTGGGATCTGCAAAGACATTCAGTTAGGATGTCAACAGGTGGTTAACAAATAAGCTGATACATAAGATTAGGTAATAAAGAAAAATATATGAAAAGAACCAGGTGACCTCAAGAGACAAACCTTTTTATGGTTATTTGAAATCTACCATGGCTACGTCAATGAGTGCACCCAGCATCATGAGGAGTGAATACGGTCATTTGACGCAGGATTCAAGAGAAATTTCAAATTCGTTGGTTAAAGAATACATGCACACATATGTGCTGATCAGATGGGCCCATTTCTCATGTGACGGACATACCCCGTGTCGAAGATTGTCTTACACAGTTGGCATTTCCTGCTCAGGAGGTAGAAAAAATCGTGTCTTCTTTGAAGGTGGATACTTTAAAGGGACCTTAACAAATTCCTCCACGAATTCTACAAACTTATTCTGAAGCTGCGGCATAATTAGTAGCGGAGATTATGACGAAGTCTTTCGAAGAGGGGAAATTTTCGAATGTTTGGAAAGAGGCTGCAGTAACGCCCACATATAAATGTGGAGACAAGACAGGCCCAAAAAATTAGATGCCTATTTCCTTAAAATCGGTGGTCTGTAAATGTATGGAGAGAATCATCGTAAATAAAATGCAACCTTTCTTAAAAGCGAATGGAGTAATTCCGCATAACCAAGGGCTTTGTACCAGGAAGATCGGGGGTGATAAACCTTTTACATTATGTGGATAAATGGACTGCAAATATGGATGCGGGGAATAAGATGGATGTAATCTGTTTGGATTTTGCGAAGGCTTATGATCAGGAAACATTTAGAAGGTAAGCTCGAAGACCTTAGCATAAGAAGCCAGATTTTAATATGGATTAAATATTTCCTAATAAATAGAACATCGAGAATAAGAGTAGGTGAAACTTACTGATTAACTATTATTAACTAATTAAGTGATTACTATATATACTGATGTCTCTGAAGCCACAAGCTGTTTGCCGCAAGGCTCGCTCTTAGGCTCTGTTCTGTTGCTAATTTACGTGGCAGGTATCTTCAAGGTCTAGGGAAATACAGGAAGATCTTGATTGAATTGTATGATCGAATGACAAATGGCTTTTTACACTTGATGCTGAGAAGTGCCCAGTATTGAACTTGAAAAGGGTAAATCTGTTCAAATAAGTGGGACGATGGTCGTGGGGGCTAAAGCGCAGGCTTCTAACCTAGTCTGTCGTCTTGCGGGTTCGATTCCCGCCTTGCACTCTGGAAGAGCCTCGGTGGCCCATGCGGTGAACACTAGCCTAGCAAGGGACTTGTTCATCTCCGGAGAGTCGTGGGACCGGTACCTCTAGAGAAAAAGGACTTCTCTAAGTACTTAAGGCTGTTGCTCTTGGTGGTTCGGAACCCACCTTAAACTGTGGGACCCTCTCCCACCACCAAGTGAGTGTGTAGGAGGTGCGTAACGGATAGGGAAGAAGGTGCAAGAAAAATATAAACCGTTAGGGGACACATTAGAAGCTTCCATCTACAAAAGTTTCAATTCAATATCTGGGGCAAACTTCAAAGTCATATTTTTTTTCGTCGAAACAGACTCTTATCAGATGTAAATATTTTAGAAGGATAAAGTTATTGACTTCAATCTTAGAGATTACGAATATAGTGCTGATTGTATAAGCTGTTAAACCACCAGAATATTGCTTAGTTACATTTTGAACCAAATTCTAAATTTATCATTAATAAAGCGTTCATCTAATTTAAAAAATGAGGATTTTCTGTATTCTGTTATTATCATTCACCGTTATCCTAAATTACATTGGTAAATATAATAATATAATATTAGGTCCATTTTTTCAAGCTTTTCGCAAATCAGAAATTGGTCACATCCGTGTCCTCAACGTGCCATTTGTGAACATCTAAATTTTAACTTGAACATATGGAACTCTCTTACCTACGTATTTTGCAATTTAGACGTGCACAAATAGCATTGTTTTAATGTGCACGTGCACGGATTCTATATTATTGTGCGCAAAAAAATTGTAAATTTTAGTTTACCGAAAAAATTTCTCGTGACCACAAAAATAATTTTATCTGTACGAATCTTTTAACAATATTGGATGAATAAATATTGGGATTTTACACAAAATCCACTTTTCACGTTTTTAAAATTCAGGCCGGAAGATAGAGTCGCATTTAAGGCGTTTTACAAGGCTTGGTTTTTAGTCCGTGTATTCGAAATTACAACTTTTCTGCTACAATTATGAAATGTTAGATGTCACATTTTAACCACATAACCTAAAGCGCTAAATACAATTCCTTACATTGGGGTTTTCGAAAAACAGTCTTGTTTTTTTTTTTAATTAATTGAAAATATGATGCTATTCATGCTCCTGGGAGGAAGCAAACCGCCACCGTGAGTATAACCATGGTACACTGAATATTGGTGCCATCGCTTTGTAGCATAATTTTTAATTATATAATTATTTTATTTAAGGCACGCAGTCTAAAGTAGATTACCAGGTGACTAATTTGCCACATGTATGTGCGTATGTATGTGAGATGGCGCTAAAGTTATTGTAAATGCTCCCGCATTTCGACTCTACCAATCATTATCATATTATGTAAGAGACAGCGAACACAAATTAAAAGAGAGGCATGATTTAAGGTGAGCGGGAAAATCACACATCATTATGAGGCGTTTAGGGGGTTCATTTAATGGTTGCTTCTCGTCGAGTGTAGTTAAAAATTATCTCTTTTCTGTCAAATGGTAATTATTTAATGTGAATACGAATAAAATCATTTGCCCATGTGCCACATTTGTGAATTTCAACTCGCTGCAATTGTAGTAACGAGCCGATTATTTCAAAGTATTATTTTGTTTGTTTAAATTGTGTCAAATTGTCTTGAGAGGGTTGAATGAAGCCGTTAAAACCGGTACTTGAAAACACGAACTTTCTGTTTTTCAGCGTGGCGAATTATTTTGATTTTATTTATGTTTTCTATATTGTAGTTTTTTCTTGTCCATCTTTTGGTTTCTGTGTGAATCTTGTTTGATCGGTATGTTCGGATGACTTTCTTTGTTATTAATAATTGCGTTTTGAATCAGGCGATTACGTGTCCTCTTCATTTTTTAACAATTTGCAAAATTTTTCTCTTACCATTATACATAGTTGTACATTAAATGCGATTTCTTTAATTAGACGCTTGAACTTTTAATACATGAGAACTGATTAGCTTTTCTTTCTTTTTTTCCTTTTTTCCGACAATTTTCAGGATTCTTACATTAGTTCTTAACTAATCTTAAACGGTTGAATTTTAGAAACGATTTGAATATTTTGTTCAAATCTTTCGGACTTGAAATTATAAATAAATGATTTTTATATTAGGTTAAAAAACAGCAATAATAAAAAAATAATAATAAATTGTTACATCTTCATCATGGGTGGCAATAATAAGATAGAATAGACTATAATAATAACATGGAAAAAACAGAATGTAATCTTCACAGTGATTTTAAAGTAATATTTACCTGCAACAAAAATTGCATTTACTTGTTAAGATATGCCCACTACATGGGAAATGCTTAAAATGTCAACTCTATTAAACCTTGTCTTGTTTCGATGCGAAAAATTTTAACTTTATCTATTCGAAAATTTACGGCAACAAAATTTTTCTTCTGTTTTTTCTAAAAAGCAAATTCAGTTCATAACGTAAAAGTCCCTAAAAATCCTGTAAAAAAACCTTTTTGATTTTCGAAAAACTCCTCTTCTCTAATCTCTGGTCCCTTCCTAATAATTTAACCAATACGCATAATTGCAAAATAGATTATCTTATCGGTGTTGCAATCGATTTAAAAAGAAATGTAATGTATATTAGGAATGTCAAAAGAGGCTTTGAAAATTTGTTTTTCAAACTTCCAAAAACCAAAAGAAACCCATATGTGAAAAATATGGATTTGCGTGTTTTTGGCTCTAAATACTATTTTTTGCCGCTTTTTTAATACAAATTAGTTATAGGAAAATAATGACGAAAATAATCCCAATTCTACTTTACTGCACAGCGTAATTCCAAAGGGAGGTATTAAGTAAAATTGCCCTTCAACAAAAGCAAAGGAAAACTAGGTTAATCTCTTCTCACAGAAACTCGTCTATTTAATTATATAAAAAATCTTTTCGTAAAAAGTTAATCGTTAAAAAATGAGAGTAGTAACTTCCTAGAAGAATATAAATCTCTAGGTCACATGCTGCTAATTAAATCAGAAAAAATCGCGGAACCTGGATTTTATTTTCTCCATCATGCCGTAATAAAAAAGGACAGCTTAAAAATGACTAAAGATGGCTTTGCTAAAACTTCGTTTGGCATATCATTAAATGATGCATTAATGATTGGCCCCACTCTCAGGTCGATCCTTTCGCTTTACTTACTTGCTTTCGTGCACATAGGTACGTTCTCACTGCCGATATAGAGAAAATGTATCTGCAGGTTTTAGTGCATCCCGACGATGCCTCTTATCAACGAATTCTTTTTCGTGACAATCAGCATAGTCCTATTGTAACATATTTTCTGAATACCGTCAATTACGGTACCTCTTGTGCTTCTTTTCTCGCCGTTCGCGCACTACATCAGTTATTCGGCGATGAACGATCACAACATCCAATTGCAGCCTCAGTGCTAAAAAGAGATTTCTATGTCGACGATCTCCGAACTGGTGCAAATACGTGAGATGAAGCCGCCTTTCTTCTTGACGACCTCATGCAACTTTTGCAAAAGGGAGGTTTCCTCCTTCGGAAATGGGCCCCGAATGACGCGTCGACGGTTTCAGAATGCGCAACTAATAATTCTAGTATGCATATGTTGCTCGATCCTAATTCCAGGGTTAAAACGCTAGGCATACAGTGGAATTCTCGCGATGATTTCATTTGCTATTCAGTTAATTTGTCTGACTGACCGGAGCAAGTAAAAAAACGGTAAATTCTTTCGCAAGTGGCGAAATCGTTTGATCCCTTAGGCTTACTGGGTCCAGTTGTACTTAAAGCCAAAATAATAATTCATCTCTTATGGAAGGCTGGAGTTTCATGGGATGCACCAATTCCACTCAGCGTTAACGATACCTGTTTCAAAAGACTGATCTTAGTCTTCGAAATCAATAACACAACTGACTTCATATCAAAATCAGACGTCACAAGAAGATAATGTGCTGCGTCGAAGGCTCTTACCAAACCATCAAAGAATCCATGCAGTTTACAGGAACAAGAATATGAACTGAATTGTATCCAACGACGTACTTCAATTGAGGATATGTCACAAAGACTATCCCAGAAGATTTTTAAAATTCAGAGAGTTTAAATAAAGATCTGGACATGCTCGTAATTGACCGTCACAAGTTATCACACCTTGGTATTAAGTCCAAGAGAGCCCCAGCATATGAAATGATTGTTGGCATTCCAAAGGTAGAGCTGAGGCTATAGTTTTTCCAGATAAGGTCCAACCACTTCGGTTTCCTGAGAAAGAGGAGCATTAAAGGTACCTTTTTAAATGGTTGGAAAAAGCAGATGAGGACAAACGTCTTCTCCAAGGATCACGTGGAATCACGTGTGGAACGTCCTGCAATATTAGTTGGCAAACCCAATTCACATGTTGAACGAATACGCTTAAGCCGTTGTGCGAGAGGCTAAGATACAAGAGATACTTGTGAACCCTGATTAAGATGTACGAGCATAAACACATAACGCATAATTTCCTTTTAGTAATACACCAAAGAGTATACTTGCCCGCAGCGGAAACATTTTTAAACTTGATGCAAATTCTGAGTGTGATCTGTAGAAAGGTCAGATGATAATGCAGAACTCTTGTTCGATCCGCGGCTGGTTTTTCCATGTTTTAATGCTTCTGATTCGCATTCAACTTTAAATTCGAAAAGTCTTTTAGGTTAGCCGGATTCCCTTTAAGAATAACCAATATGAGAATCTTGCCCTCTAGAAATGTGTGCAAGAAATCATAAGAAGAATACTTTGTCGTATAACCTAGCAATGTCTCCCAGTCACGTCAGGTTTGCGAGTCCAATTAATTGTTTTGTTGCAAGACTAAGAAATGTTACCAATGGTCGACTGGACATTAAAGCGCCTTAAAAGCTTTTACGTTTTATTCAGCAGATATACGAAATATCTGCAATTTCTTTATGTTTCACAATAAATGATTTAGACAAGTCATACAAATTCGTCCACTGGGAATAAATCTCAGCGAACGTTATCAAAGTAATTTTTGTAAACGAACTTGCAGAAGAGGATACGATTTAATAACTCAATGTGCTATTTCTGGCTGAGCAAGGACATAGCTCATCTTTTGTTTTAAAATTTCAAATGGCCGAAATTTATACGGAAATAAGAGATTAAATTAATTAAGCGGTTCGAAAAAATATCTCAATGTTGTTACAGAATATAAAATGATTAAATCGTTGTCCCAAAAGTTGATTATTGCAACCCTATGAAGTCTGTTTTTCGACTCGAAAAATGCCGGACTCGAAAGCGTTTAGTAATAAGAATAAGATGCAATGTTTCTAATGATTTTTAATGTTAACAAGATTACTCTAAAAATCAGGCTTGTCCATATTCATTTGTAAAACTGAGATACAATTTTGATCTTGTATACCGAAACGACGATAAAAGTTGTTACTTTAACGTTCCGACTACGACTGAATTTGCTTGAAAGATGTGCGAACACGTATAGAATTCCTGAACACAAAACAAAGAATCCAACGAACAAATTTGGACAGTCACAATAAAATATTTTTATTCCTTTCTTCTGTTTCTTTATTTCTTTGGTCTTTTTTATTTTTATTATTATCAAATGCAGTTTTTCTGATTCGCAGCCGCTCCCAGCGAAATCCTGTGGTTGTCCTAATGAAACACTTTTAATTATATATATTCCTTTTAAAAATTGCAGGATTAAATTTGCAGTCCAAGTGTGAAGGCAACCCTTCTTCTGATGTTCCTCGTTGTGGACCATCTTCTGCCAGTCAACTCCTGTTTTCGTGCTAGGTCTAGGTCTCCTCCTGCCAGATTAGATTCCTCTGTCTGGTCCCAAATATCTGCCGAGACTTCTCTTCATGCCATACACACGCTACCTTCTCTAGTGCAAACTTTTCCTCGCGTACTTGGATATAAATTTGATGAGCTTAGATTTATTCGACTAATTTCCCGGAAGAATCCAAACTGGGTACACGAACTTCGAAGGTACTTTTTTTCTTCCGACAAAACAATTCGATTGAATACTGGTACTGGTCGCACCGAAAATCAGATTTAGTAAAAAATAGTTTTTCTGTGACTTTAAGAATTAAAATCATATTGCCGATCATGGTATTGCATATTAAAAACATTATTTTTAATAAAAAAAGTAAAATCTTGCAAAACACGTTTATCTTCTCAGACTTTTTTGCAACTGAACTTTCTTTACTGTCGCTTCTTACAATTTTTTTAAAAAATAGTTGAATTTCAATAAATAATAGTACATTTATATAAAATATTTTTACCGAAAAAATAAGTTATGGTTTGTTAAATATGAACCTCTTTTTGTATCTGTAAAATGCTACAGCACGAAAAAATCCAATTATACAAACTATCTTTATATGCATTAACTATTGTTAAATAATTATATATCATTAGTTTCGAAATTCTTTATTACACTGAAAATACGATATTCTAATTTTTAGAATTTTTCACTAAGCTAAAGAATATTTTCAACTCAATATAAATATTTGCCCTCTTATCCTAAGAATTTATATTTTTGTCCATATGATAATAATAAATAATAATAATGAATAATAAGTATGTGTTAATAGTGCTTTGCGAAATGTTTAATAAAAAAGACAATAAATTGTGAACATTAAAGCCAGAAGTAAATACCAGAAGTAAAAACTCAATGCCAAAAATTAACAAAAAAAACTGATTTAGAAGCACGTGGCACGACACTTTAAAAAAATTATTAAGCAGAGTGAGGCGCATTTTTCTTTGCGCAATTCTTCTTTTCCGCTCATATACTCATTTTAAGAATATTTCCTTACTTTGGCTACATTTCACTTACTTTAATAGGAATATTACTAAAAATATGTCTGCAAGAATATGACACTCTTAATATTAGAATATCGTTTTTTCGGTGTACAACTACTACCTCGAATAATGCAAAATTAAAAGAGTTTTAAATTTTAAACTTTTGATAAACAACGTTTAGAGGTGATATACTGTAAATATTATTTGATTCATAATCAATAATAAAAGAATCAGTAATAAGAAAACTAATGAAATACGAAAATTTAATTAAAAGAAAGAAAAATTGTTAATAAAATATTAAAAAGGAAACTAGTTGAAAATTAATTGTTTCAAATGGAAAGCTTTGCATTGTTGCAACTTCAGTGAGATACATTTAAATTTTTAGTTACTTAGTTAATTGTTTCAGTTAAAAATGTTGTAGTTTTTAAAAGAATGCTTCTAATTTTTTAAACTAAATATCAACTGAACAATTGTCAATTTGAAGGGACTTTAAATTGAAAATGTCTAATAAAAAACTGTGGAAGTTTTAAGTTTCACAATTAATAATTCTGTAATTTTGATGACTTAAGGATTCAAATTTTCGTTAGCATGTATTCTTCTTATTATTAGCTCTTATTATCAGAACCTTCACAAAAATGTAAAATATTTCATTTACACATCTTTCAAATTAAAAAGTTTTTAATCGCAACTCTTAAAAATTGTAGAAATATAGATTGCAAATATTTATATTTCAAGAGTTTTTAATTGAAAATCTATAAAATTGAATCAACTTCAATTTTTATTCCTGAAAATGGGTAAATTGTTGTTAAAGTTTCGAAAAGGTCTGTATCCGCCAATTGAAAAATAATTATTAATCAAAAATAATTAAAAATAACTAAAATTAGCATATAAATGTTCATTAAATGGTTCTAAAAAAATCTCACCTACATATTTTCGAGAGGAATTTAATGGTGCACTTGTCTTTTCCATCTGACGCTTAGTGTGTTAATAACAATTGCAGAAATATACAAAATAATTTCATTTAAACATAGTACTAATATTTACAGTACGCTATGATATATTCTGCTACATTATTTTATGTTGAGCACAAGAATTTCAATATTTAATTAATTTTTCCGCAAAATAAACATGACATTTTTTGCAATAATTATTGACATATATAAATATTAAAAACTGTAAAAATACTAAATTTAAATTGAATTTTATTTTTATTGCCATTTATAATGATCATTGAAAATTAAAATTAACGCTGAATTGAATTTAATTGATTTATCAAAATTAATAATGTTATGAAAAATATTCATTGTTACAAATAAATCTAATATTTTTAACGTTCTATATTGTTGATAATAGGGTTACACAATAAATAAATATTGATAAAGTTGTAGAATGTAAAAAGTGTAGTTCTGAACATCTTTAATAAATTCTTCAATTAATATTATTCAAAATTCGTTAAGGCAATAATTTTCGTCAAAGAAGTAACAGTTTAGTTGCTTATTTTTACGCATTATACGTTGAATTTTAAAGAAATTTCTTAGTGCAAATTTTTTGGTCAATTTTCAAAGTGAACAAGAAATATTACGATTTTTCGAAACAACCGTAATAAATTTAAACTGTTTTTAAATGTTTGAATTAAAACTTTAATAAATTGTGTTATTAATATTATTAAAAATTAATTTTACGAAAAATTTACATTAAAAAAGTTTAAATGCATATTTTTACTCATTTGTTTCGTTGAAATTAAACAAATTTCTTATAGTGAAACACTTTTGATCAATTATATATTCCAGCTCTATTTTTTAAGCTCAATTTTAGGTATGAATCAGTAGCTTTTACTGATAAGTCAGTAATTGTTACTAATACATTAGTAAAAAATAACTGTTTTATAGCTAGAATTGAGCCACTGATTGAAATTAGACAAAATTTTCACTGATTTAAATTTATAAGGCACAAAAGAGATGGCTATCTTTAGAAACAATCTTAATTACTTTAAACTGTTTGCAACATTTTTTGACAACTTAAATAAATTTTTTTATCAGTGTAAATTAAAGAAATTAAAAAATAATACAGAAACAAATATTCTTAATGTAGTTATCGCGCCAAAAGTCATATATCTGAAAAAATAGTTTTTCTATGATTTTGCAAATTAAAATATCATAACTGATAAAATTTCAAATAAAAAACATTATTTTTATGAAAAATGTTCAAATTAAAAAAAAAAACATTAATTTTACCCATTTTTTTGCGTTAAAATTTTTGCCAAACGTTGCTTTATTTCAATTGATGGAAAATGATTGCATTTTAATAAATAATGCCTTTTTTCCGAGAAAACATTCTCTACTACTTTACTGTTTCCAATTTTAAAAATAAATAAATAATCTTAAAGTATAATGATTTGTTCAAACCATGTTTTCGTTTTAAAAAAATTGTTTCAACGATTTTAGCCTTAGAAAAATTTACTATCAAAATTGGAAACAGTAGAGTTATAGAGAATGTTTTCACCGAAAAAGGCCGTCATTAATTAAAATGCAATCATTTTTTAAAAATTAATAAGAAGCGACGGGCAGAAAAAATTCAATCGCAAAAAATATGGTTAAAATTAATAAGTATTTTTATGTATTTTTAAATTTTTAATAAAAAAATGGTTTTTAATTAAAATGACATCAGTTATAATACTTTAATTCTTACAATCATAAAAATAATTTTTCAGTTATTTGATTTCTGGCACGACACACTTATACCCCATTCTTCCCGTTCATCACAACGTAATTCTTTTATAGATTTTTAGTCTAAAAGATTAGAACTTAATCCTCAAGCAAAAAAAAATCGAAAAAGTCCACTCAATTAATTTAAAAGGCACAAAATCTTCCATTTGTGAAACTTTCCCCATGCATTTGAATAATTTTCGGCCTAAAGGTACAGCCAGCGGCGCCCCGGTCGCAGTTAACATTTCCGTTACTTTCATTTCAGAATGCGCATAAGCCTTTGAAATCCATGGAAAACCCTTTAGCATGTTTTTAAAAACAATGAAAATCCTAGAAATTCCGCAAAATATTTCGAAATACACTTCCGGAAATATCTCTGTCAAAAATCCATGTATTTAAAAAAATCCAACGTTTTCTTAAAGTTTCAGTCATTATCTTTAAAATGCAATTGACCCGATCGAAAAATTAAGTTATTTGTAGTTAAAAAAATAATAACTGTTTGTTTCCATTTCTGTCTTCCAAAAAACATGTGTAATTTTTTAAGGAACTTGTAGATTAAAAAAAATCCAAATAAAATAGATGCGTATGTGTGTTTTCTTTAAAACGAGCCGAAGATTACATCTTTTTATTAAGCAGTTTTATAGTTGTAAAATTTTTTTAAATCACTTTCTGTAACGCTGAATTTCTCAGAATCTATGTATTAAAGAAAAAAACTGCTATGAGAAAAAATGTCTGTTTCTGCGTGTAGAATAAGTATTGATGAATAAAAAATAATTTTGGGAAGCATTTTTCTTGCATTTTGTAGCATTTTTTAGCATTTTTAAAAATTTAATATTTTATAACTTTCATACGTAAAAAATAGAGTCCCGAATCTTTTTACAATATTCTTTAATTTTTACAGATAAGAAAATATTAATTTAAAAAAAAGGTAAAAAAAATTTTCCCCAACGCCGAGATATTCAGCGTCAAAGAAGTGACTTTTCCCACAAAAGTGTCATAACCTTAAAACAGGTCAATAAAAAGCAGCCCTGTGCATCGCCCTTGTATGTGTATGTGGTAGTTATTGTTTTAATATCCATAGGGGTATCGTAGTTCAAATAAATTCAATAGATGGCGCTCCGATCAGGTAGGCCTGTCTTTGCATTGTTATGTATAGCAAAAATACTAAAATTCATTAAAAACTTGATAGTTTTTATGAATATAAAAGAAAGAACAAAGTTTGCAGTGACAATAAGAACAGCTGTAATTAGTAATCCAAAAAAATGTATGCAAACATGTAATTTAATATTATGAAAATTGAATATAAAGAAGAGTATTTTGAAAACAGTTTGAATTGTATTAATACTTTTCTAGTATTTATTTTGCTAATGTAATTAATTAATTTTATGAACAATTTAGGCGTCGGATGCAAAAAGCAGATATAGAATTATTTTGCTGGAGTGGGGAGGCCCCTGAGCTCCTGAATATGAAGTCTTGAATTTTAATTTTTAAAATATATATTTTTAGTGAAAATTCAATTTCGCATCTTTTTCTCTGCATAAAAAAAGTTATAGCTTTTTTATTTTTCGAATTAGTCACGGAAAACTGTTTTTTCTCTGATCAAAATATTTATATTTTTTCACTACTGTAATAAAACTTATCAGTAATATGTATTGTCGTTTTCTGCGACCGATGGCGTTAGCAAAACATCAAAATGTTCATTTAAAAAATTGTTAATAATTTTTTTCCAAGACGGTGCATCATTCGTGCACAAGCAACTTCTATCTTTCCGGGAGTCGAGCGAATTTTGAGCAAGCGAAAACTGTCAGCGAGAAAGTTGTTCAGAAAGGTTCAAAGAAGTTTTCTGGAAAGTTTTAGATCAATTGGAGTAGTAGTTAACAAACTGTTGATGTTTTAATTTGCCGGCGCGATAGATTTTTCCCTGCGTAAATTACTCCCTGGCCAGTAAGCCGCTACCCCAGCGTTAGGTGCGACTGTGCCTCACAGCCCGTTAAGATTTTGTAATTAAAAACGCACTATATACACAAATCATTGTTTATCAATAAAAAAGTGGTTTTTAATGTACACATTGATATTTTTTGGTGCTAAGGATAATAATTGTGTATAATATTGTAAAATAACATTAGAATATTTCAGACAACGTTAATTTCTAAATTTTGATCAATTTATTTTTGCCTACTCTGGGGTCAAGAATCTACTGTTCACGTGTTTTTAATATATTTTATTTACGATAGATTTGTCCCAGAAATAATATAATATTCCAATTGATAAAATTCAAGTTTCTTTCTTAATCTAACGATTTTTATTTCACTAAGATATTCCTCATGTAAAATACAAAAATTTAATTTGCACACGGAAAATCTAATGTTTGAAAATGATATTTAGACTGCTACAACTCTTGGTATTTTAAAGTGTTTT
>JAAAKG020013102.1:0-20850 GCA_010014905.2 Druon quercuslanigerum | reverse complement strand
GTGTGTGTGTGTGTGTGTGTGTGTGTGTGTGTGTGTGTGTGCTTTTTATGTATATACTTTTTATGGCTATAAATGCAAATAATTTATGGATAAAAATCCTCTAAACATTTTTTTCTATATATGCAAAAGGTACACGATCTCTAAAAAGATAACTTATTTTTCAGTAAATTATATTTTATTTAAATTTTTGTGCAATTTCCATGTGAGACATCGATTTTTTTTCTTACAGCAGTTTACTGAAAATTTAAAAGTTTCAATCTTTTAATACAGAAAATTGAATACAAATTGTGAATAATCTTTCATAAAAATAATTGTCAAGTGGACTTTTTGAGAAAATCGATTTTTAATATTTTCAGAAAAATGCCGCCATTTTGTCATTTTCCTAAACTTCTATATTTGTGTTGAATCATTCGAGATAGATCAAGGATTTCCCTACCGCTTCTAAAAAAAGATGTCCAAAACATATGTATCAGTAGAAAAATACAAAATATTAAAAAATAAAAAACACCTGTATTGCGATAAAAAATAATTTAAACATTCTAAGTTATTATTTAGATCTTTCTCTTATTTAATTGTTTTTGAATAATCAAACATTTTTCTTTCTATTTTAAATCATTCTTTCTTCCCTATACAATTCGACCTCAAAAAATAGCCTGGGTCACTTATGACCCACAAGGATGGCGGAGAGTTATTATAAGGTAAACAAAATTCGGGTTTATTTTTAAACCGTAAAAAGCTACAGCTTTTTTATCCAGAGAAAAAAGCTGCGCATTTAACAAGAATATATACTGTAAAAATTAAAATTCTTAACTTATTTGAAAAGTATCCAGTTTCGCGAGAAAAAAGTATGCGCAGTTACAGAATTCAGCCTCTTATTTTACATTTGTATGCAAACAAAGGCTTTTTAAAGTTTTGACATAAAAATACTGCGGATCGGAAATTCTGCAGGTGATTGGTCAAACAGGATAGACGTCACATCAAACTGAGGTAAACTTTCTGTGGTGAATCTCAGATATTTCCGGTAGACTCCGCTAGAGGCAGCATGTTACAGACTTGAAACTACGGAAAGTTTGCCCCAGTTGGGTAATCTGGTAATTGGGTAAGCTGATAATTACCCTGCTTAAATTATTACCTGCAACGTTTCGTACCCCCAGCTTTTTCTGTGTTGCAAGCAGATATGATTTGAAAAATTCGGCGACGATAGAAAAAATAAAATTATGATTGATAAAATAATAGATATTTTATTTCAGATACTTACGATTCCAATGGTGAAAAGGACGGATCCCAATATTCTGATCTTCTTATTAAAACGCATTTCTAAATATTCGTAGGTGCTAGTAAGCTTAAGTTCATGAAATACCGGTAAGTAAACATTCGACATAACAAATCCTACAAGAATGACTCCGAAGCCTATGCACAAGTATCCAGTGCCATGCACGTAGACCTCTGTTGGAGTCCCAAGAAGGGAAATTCCAGAAATGAAACTAGCAATCAAACTGAGGCTCACTGGAAAAGTTTTCATGTTTCTACCCCCAACAAGGTACTCGTCTTCGCCAATCGATTTATTTACAAAACCAAAATAAATTCCTATTGCGCCACAGCCTAGAAGCATCGCTGTGAAAACTGTGTAATCTGCTGTTCCAAAATTTTGCATCGATTCGCTAACTTCCTCAACCGTCGGCATCGAGTCACTGGACTTCATGGCTAAGCTGAATTTTTTATTTATTTAAATTTAAATCAATTTATAGCTTCTTTTGTCCACGAATTTAACTATCTATATGCTTCCCCTGGAAAAATAAAATTTCTTTAATTGCACAAATTAAATTAACTAGGTATGAAATTGAGATGCACTCCAGAGTATATAGAAGCTATTCGCAGTGCGCGAGTACTCAGTCGAGTACATTGCGCAATATTATGCATACCAATTGGAAACAGTTCAGGAGGTCCTGACTGTTTGAGTTTCGAGGGTATCGATTTAGTAACAAGGCCAGTTCGAGGCAACCCCCGAAATTGTTATTATATGGGACTTGGAGTGTATAGAGAAAGAAATGTTTTATTTATGTGGATAATTTTGCATTCTATGGAGGACCGTATACATTTCAAATCGTATCGTTCATATTCGAATTTTTAAAATTGAAAAACGAAGATTCACATTTTTTGTCGAAACGACTCCAGACAGGAAATAAAATCAAAAGAACAAAAACGTTTGTCTATTAATGTTGTGGAAAAATGTCTTCTGGCACTCTTTCCTATCTCGCGTTATTTTCTAGATTTTTACAAAAATTACAAACAAGAAATTTTGATGATGTGATGAAAAGTAAAAAGGATCTAAATAAGCAGTTTTCATAGCGAATTCAAAGAAAAAATTTGGATGCAAAGGTTATTAAAACATTTAAATAGGTTCTTCTTTCTGTTCATTACACCATTCAATAGCATACACAACATAGCATAACTTTTAAGAAAAATTTGCCCATTTTATAATAATCCGCGTATCTGATTTTCAAAGCAAATACCTGTTTACCAAAAATATTTTTCGGCAAATGTATCTTATTCCTGTTGAAAAAAAACATATTTGAGTAGAAAATAATTCTGTGACTTGAGTATGGACTGCCTGTCCGATTTGAAATGAATTCGGTTGTAGGTGTTTATAATTTATAAATCAATTTTTGTGAAACTTATAAATTCTATTTCTTTCCTACCAGATTCAAGTTATTTTCCAGGATTTCTTTAAGGCAAAATTATAACTAGAGCGACTGAAATATTAATTTGTTAATCTTTAAATAATTGTATTTAAAATTATTCAATCTCGAACGTTTTGGACTGAAAAATGTTCAACCAGTAAGTGTTGCAAAATTATAAGAAGCAGTTGAATTGCATAATTTCTTAGTCAACGCGCTAACAATTAAACAATGTTATTTTTGATTGAAGAATCGCAAAATTAAATCATTTCAGATTAAAATTTCATAAATATGTCAATGTTAAAACGTTAAAAATGAAATATTTTAAGGTTCAAATTTTTCAAAATTGGATCATTCGAAATTGAAATGGTATTATTTATAATAAAAGGCGTTTAAAATTCAGAAAATAAAAATTGAAAGCTTTGGAATTTGAATAATTTTAAATTCAAATAAATTAATATTTGAAATTGAAAACTAAATGGATTCTTTCCAAGTCAAAGCTTCTGAAATTCTAGAATATTATAAAACTGTTATTACATAACGCAAAATGATAATTTAGCATTAAAGTTGATAAGACTAATTTTTCTAAAATCAAAAAAGGAATTGAAATATTCTAAAAAAAACTTTAAAAATAAATAGTAATTTTAAATGAAAAATATTATAAATGAAAAAATGTCTAGTCCATAACACTTAAACGAATGCGAACTTCATTTAAAACTAAACAAAATTACTGTCACTGAAAACTGTGATATAAAAACATTTTATGCTCAAAACCTTAAAAATTTTAATTATTTGAAGTAATCTTAAATCGCTTATGAAATTAAGAATTTTTAAATTGATGATTATACTTTCCAAAATGCAATCAATTCAGTTTTAATTGCAAAATTAAAACCTATGGAAGGGAAAAATTAAAAATGTATCAATTTCAGGTAGTCTAATTTTTATATTTTTTTTATTTTAACTTCATTTTTATTTATTTTTATTTCATATCGTTAAAATTTGAATACTTCCTTTGGAATTATTATCTCTGAATTTTTAATCAAATATTTTTCAATTTGAAATGGTTTGTTTAAATCTTTAAGTGAAAATGAGAATGGAGAAGAAGATTGCTGTAGTCTTATTCCAATTTTGGAAGTTGTACAATTTTAAGCTTTTCAATTCTTAATTGCTTTGTTTTTATATATAACATTATGAAAAAGTAGAATTGTCCTCATATTTTGGATATTTCAATTAAAAACATTTTGAAATTTAAAATTCAAAACCTTCAAAAATTAATTTAAGAGAAAACTTTAGTTTCAAGGCATTAATGAATAAACTTTTTTAGAATTGCGCATTCAAAATTACAATTTTAAAACAAAATGATAAAGAAATTTATTTAAAAACTTTGCGTTTTGCACCGTTCAAAATTACAGAATATGTTTTCTAGTTGGAAACTTTCAAAAATTAGAAAACGCGCGAATTATGAAATTCGGGAAATCTGCCTGCGTAATGTTTCTTTCGCGGGTGGGTTGGTCACCCTGCAGATATAAATAAATGATAAATTCAAACTTATAAGCCAATCGGCAAAGAAATTGCAATCTAAATTTAAATAGCCAGGAACATTTGAAAATACAAAACTAAAACTCACCCTTACCTTGCAAAAAAAGACAATCTTGATTAAATTTTCAACTACAAATCCTTTTCAGTAGCGTGATCCTCTTTTTCACTTTTACACACGTGACTTCCGTAATAATAATCGTGCAAAATTGCGTAATAATCATGACAATAAACTCGTCTTAAATTTGAATGTGCAGTTCAGAGCCGAATGAAAACCCGCTAAGAATGAAGAGCGAAAAAAGTGAGTGTCTCAGAAGTCCGTAGAGGACGAACTGCCAAGCTCGATCATCACAGAGTCCGGAAAAACCCTGAGTTTCAAATGACCTGGGTCATTGCAGGACGTTCAACGCAGAAGAGATGCTGCGTATATAATAAATAATCCTACAAGAGGGACAATTTTCTCGTTGAGATACAATGGACATAAGTGCTCAAGCAAAGTGGATAATTTGACCTAAATTTAGTACAGCAACTATGGACAGTGGACAAGTTTTGTTGAAATGGTGCTCTCGATTCGCATCAACCGGTCCGATATGATGCACAAGGTCGAAAAGTCGTTAACACGAAGGGTGAGGACGTCAAATCCGATTCGATTGCTTACCACCGATACAAATTGTCTATACTGTCGCGTGTCATTTATACCCTTTTTCAATTCTCATTACAGAGTGTATATTCAAGTCCTGAAAAAAGATTACGAAAAACGACAAATTATTAAAATCAATTTTTTTCTGAAAAAAGGTCAGTAATGGCGTTTATAATTTTCTGTTATTTGAAGAGTTAACTTGATCGATAGTATTGATTTATATTTTCACGGATTGTGGAATGATATCCACATTAATCGATGGTAACTACCTCTGACGATAATACAGATTCCCTTAAATTACACGATTAATTGTATTACAAGATATTCTTAAATATAATCGAACCATCTATTAATTAAATAACTTGAGAGTAAGAAAAACATGATTATTGTTCATTTCCCGAATTTCTCCTAAAAGTTTATGACTGAATAATGATTTAAACAAATTTTTATTATATCTTCTTATACTTCACATTAACAAGATAGACGATTTATTAATAAAGTAGTTAAATTTTCAACCAAAAACATTAATTTTCGACAAAAATACTAAACAGTTGCATTTTTAAGTAAAAAATATCAACTTTTAACTAAAAATAGAATTGTTTAGTTTTCAGTCAAAAAAATTAAGTTTTCACCCAAAAGAATACAAATTTTTAAATAAAATGATCAATTTTCAACTAAAGTAATGATTTTTCTTATGCAATAGATGAATTTTCAAGCAAAAAGATAAATTTTTAAACATGAAGATTAATTTTCTACCAAAAAAGACGAGTTTTCCACAAAAATGTTAAGTTTTTCAACTGGAACAGCAGAATTTTCAACAAAAAATCTTGTTTTCAACCAGGAAGATTAATTTTTACCAAAAAATACAATTTCTCGAAAGAAATACATGAACTAACAGTCAAATATTTCAATTTTCAACTAAAAAAAACCATTTTTAACCAATTAGTTGAATTTTGAACTAAGAAAGATCAGTTTTCAAACAAATACGGAACAATTTAATTTTCGTTTTAAAAAATACTATTTTCTACGAAAAGAAATGTCAAGCAAAGTGATGAATTTTTAACTATAAGTATAAACCTTTAACTGGATAAGATGAATTTTATACCAAAAAGTTGAATTTTTAACTAAACAAGATCAATTTTCAACTACAAATCGAATAGTTAAATTTTCCGCTCAAAAAACTAATTTTAAACTGAAATGTTGAATCTTTAATTAAAACAGTTAAATTTTAAATAAAAACAAATATTTTTTTCACTAAAATGATGAATCCTTAACTGGAATAGTTGAATTTCAAACGATCAATCTTTAACTGTAAAATTTGGATTTCAAACCAAAAAGATGCATTTGGAACCAAGATTCATTTCTCCCAAAAATACCAATTTTCAAAAATATACATGAAATTTTAACAAAAAAAGATATGGAAATTCAATTAAAATAGTTACATCTACAGTTTAAAAAATAATCATTTTCAAAAAAAAAAAAAACAAAAAAAAACAAATTTTCAACTAGAGTGATAAATCTTTAACTGGAATGGCTAGATTTTAAATCTTAAAGATGAATTTTGAACTAAAATTGTGGAATATTCAACTGGAATAATTATATTTTCAGTTACTAAAAATTAATTCTCAACCCAAAAAGAAACAAATTTCCAACAAAATAGGTCATTTTTAAAGCAAAATAGTTCAATTTTTAAAAATGTAATATATTTTTATTATATGAAAGATGAATTCTGAACGAAAAATGTAGTGATTAATATTTAAAAAAAAAAAAGATTTTAATGTGTAAGCAGAATACATGAATTTTCAACCACATACTTGAATTTTTCCTGAAAACATTCATGTTTCCACTAAAAACAGAAGTCAAATTTTTAACTTAAAAAATCAATTGCAAACCAAGAAAAAAACTATTTTTCAACCAAAAAAGTTTAATAAACTAATATAAAGCTACTTATAAAAATGAAGAATCACAGTTATTAAATTTTATATTGCAATTTTTTTTAATTAGGCACGCTGATAAAAATTCCCTGATATTTCCAGGGTTTTCCAGATATTTTAAAAATTCCCTGACAATTCCAGATTTTCCAGGTACGGCAGGCACGCTGTCATTACTATGTTTTTCAATTGGTCTCTAGTGGAAATACGGTAATGCTCATTTAAAAGAGACTGCGTTGTTAAGGAATTTCGCTCATCATACAGTTTCGAGAGGAATTTTCTAATCTTGCGATCTACTGTCTGGATTCTAGAAATCACGGAATCAGCAAGACTGATTAAATCCATCGTGAAAAAGAGATTAGCCCACTTTTTGATTCAACTTGGCAGGTTTTCAAACTTTGGATTGATGAAATTATGAAGGCTATCTGAACTCCTCTTTAGAGCGGAGACTGCTTTTGCTTTTCGTATTAATTTATTTACCAAATGGAGACAAATAGCTCATGAACTTAGAATGAATAACTCTTATTTATCAAATTTGACAAGGTAAATTATTTAATCTTGGTAGAAGGTCGGCAGCTCGTTTCCGAGAATCACTTTCCGCTCGATTCCTTTCTCGGTAATAACACCAAGGCGAATAACTCCACCACTGCTTCCATCACGAGCCATTGCGAGGGCCAATGCTGTAAACAAATTAAAAAACATTATTAAAATTGTAAAATATATATTTTTTTAAACTTTCACTTCTCTATCATACACTTTCAAAAATTTTCAAAATTCCCTGATTTTTTTTATTTTCCTTGATGATTAATATTTAAATACCAGCATGTTAATCTTGTAATACTTTGAACATAGATTCTTTTATAAATGCATTAAAACAGTATTTTAGATAGAAAGTTAAAATGATCAACTTTATTAATTTATTTGAAACAAAAAACGTATTTTCTACTATAAAAGATGGTTTTTTAACAAAATACTTGAATGTCCAACCAAATAATTAAACTTTTAACATACTAGTCCAATTTTCAACCTGGAAACATAAATTCCCAACAAAAAAGTGACATAGTTTAAATTTAAAAAAAATCAAGTTTATACAAAAAAATAATAATTTTCAAACCAATAAGACGAATTTTCAACAAATAAACATTTTTGCACTCAAGAAAGAAATAAAAGTTTATTTAAATTGTTGAACCTTCAAGCCAAAAGACGAATTTTCTCTACAAAAATTAAATTTTCAATTGAAAATATGACTCCAACAGATAATTAATTTTCCACGAAACCGATACATTTTTACCTAAAAAAAATTAAATTTCAAACTGAGAAAATTATTATTTTTTACCAAAACAGGGGAATTTTTAACTCAAAAAGATCAATCTTAAAAAATGAAAGTTAAATTTTCATTTAAAAATTAATTTTAAACCAAAAAAAGGCTTTTTCACTAAGCAGTTAAATTTCCAACCAAAGAGATAAGTCTTCAAATAAAAAAAAATTTCAACAATGTAGTTCAACTTTTTTAGTTTAACTTTTAATTTTTTAACTTTTTTTCGTTGAATTTTAAATTTAAAAAGATTAATTTTTAACAAAATAGTTTAACTCTCAACCAAAGAAATAAATTGTCTACTAAAAATATAAATCTTTAAAAAATATATATATATATATTTCTTAACGAAGTGATTTAACCAAATCTTTCAAACAAAATAGATGAATACTCAGACAAAGAATAATAATTTTTAACCAAAGAGTTGCATTTTCATAAAAAAAAGATATTTCTACTGAAACAGACGAACTTTTGAACCAGAAAGATAAATTTTCAAATCCAAAGAATAAATTTAGAAAAAAAAATAATTAAATTTTGGTTTAAAAAGATTTTACTTGACTGTTCGCGATAAAAATATGAATTTTCAAACAAAAAGTAAGTTTCTACGAAAAAAAGGAATTTCCAATCTAGAAAGGCGAATTTTTAACCAAAAAGGATTAATTTTTAACAAAATTGTTGAATTCTCTAACAAATAGTTGCACTTGTATCCGAGAAGGATGAAATTTCTTCGAAAACAGATAAATTTAAAAAAAAAACTTCCAAAAAATAATAAAATTTTCATCCAAAGAAGATTCCAGTTCACTTTCAAATACCAAAATAAGAATTTATTGTGAACCATAAATTAATTTTCTGCTTAATAGTCGAATTTTTAACCAAAAATTATGACTTTGTAAAAAGATTATTAAATTTTGCACCAAACAGTCGCATTTTTGTCCAAGAAAAATGAAAATTTTACTAAAACAGATGGAATTTTAAATCAAAGACAAATTTTCAAGAAAAAAGAGTAGAATTTTCATCCAAAAAGATTTCAATTGACTTTTCAACACAAAAATACGAATTTTAAAGAAAAAGTGCATTTTCTAGGAAATAATTAAATGAATAAATTAAAAAATAAAACAGTAGCAGTTTTATCCAAGAAAGATGCCCGAATGCACAGACTCGAAGACTTGCGCCCTTATTGGCCCTGCTATCCGAATTGAATTTAAAACTTATACAAAAAGAATTCAATGTTATTCGTTGGATTTTTTTATTTTTAAAGCAATTTTTATAAGTAATTAATCCTGATAAATATATTTACATGATATTTATGAATAACTATTCGAAATAGGTTATATTTTTATTAATAAATTAAACTTCAAGTGTACTCTTTTAATAAAATGATCAAATCTTAATATTAATATATTACAAATCAGTGAAAAATAAATTAAAAATACTGATATTTTATTATTCTATTGAAAAAATATATAGCTTAGGTTTAATTTATTTATCAAAAATATAACCCATTTCGATTTATTATTTTCAAATATTTTCTTAATGGGAATGAAATTTAAAAATCAAAGAATAAAATTAATTAATTTTTTATATAAATTTGCAATTACACTTCAGATTTCGGTATAACTGTAAACTTTTTTGGCCAAAAATCCAAATATTTGATTGAGGACTCAAATATTTTATTGAAAATTCATCTTTTATTGTTGAATTAATTCAACTGTTTTTAGTTCGAAGTTAAAATCTTTGTTTTTTAAAATAGAAACTATTATATTTTTTAATTAGAATTAATTTCTTTTGGTTAAAAATTCAAATACTTGGTTAAAAGTTCAGCTACTTTTTTAGGAATTCATTTTTTGGTTGAACATTCATCATTTTAGTTGAAAAATTAGGAACTTTGTTAAAAGTTTGCCTTTTTTGTTCAAATTAAACTGCTTTTTAAATTTTATTATTATTTGATTGAAGTATCACAAATAAATTAAATAAAAATTTGAGCTATTCAACTACTTGGTTAAAAATTGAACTACTTTATTAAAAATTAATTTTTTTGTTTGGTTTTGAAGACTCATCATTTTAGTCGAAAATTCATCTCTTTGTTTGCAAATTTATCTTTTTTAATAGATAATTAATCTTCTTGGTTCAAAATTAATCTATTCTGTCCATAATGCAATGTTTTACTTGAAATAGTAATATTTCTAAGTGCTTTAATTTGAGTTTAATATTAGTGCCTACGTTATATTTACTTAAGATAATTCATTCTACTTTTTTCGTGAAATATCTCCTTTTCCCTGTTAAAATTCAACTACATAATTGATTTATCTTTCAGGTTTAGTGTACAGAATTCCTGAAAATAAAACCAAAAATCCAACGAACAAATTAGCACAACTATAATAAAATGCTCCTATTGCAATTTAAAAAAAGACCCTCCTTTAAAAAAGAATCTTTGGAATAAAATAAAAAAGATGAATGAAATAAAAATGGGAGGGCAAGCAACCAAAGTCCCTTGCTTCTCTTTTTTTATTTCTTTCGTCTTTTTTTTATTATTCTTAAATCACAATAAAAGAATATGAAAAGTACGTTTCGGTACTCATATAATATGCTTATAAAGGTATATTAAGGTATACCAGGAATTGTTGCACTCTAAATAGGATTTTAAATTAGATTTTAATCTAATTTAAATATCTTAAATTTTAATTAAATTGTTTGAAATCACTATTGAATTGTTAACGATTTCTTCGCTTTTTCCAATTATTGCATTTTTAAATTTAATACATTTTTATAAAAGAAAATATTTTGTTAATTATCTTATTTAATTTAGTTGCCGGTCTATATTGTGAATGAAAACAAGGATCATTAAAATGATAATAAAATAATTTTTTATAGGAATTTTGGAGATAATAGTTACAATTTTATAACACTTAAATTGCTATCAAAATTATTTTAATAAGAAATTTATTTTTGACGAAAACTAAACTTTCAGTATTTAATTTCGACTTAAATTTACAATTATTTAAATAAATATATTCAAAATTATATAAAACACTTATTGAAACCAAAATAAAGGTAAATTATTGTTAATAACTTAATTGAATGGATGGATCGGAACCTCGAAGAAAGAGGGGACGGATTATGATCCCTGAAATACAAAGATCCAGGGGGAAAAAGAAAATAACGTACTGTTTTGAACGAGTTCGACTGTTTGTTCCCTGGACATGTTGGGTTTGTAGTTGGCGTCGACGTAGCCGTAGACATAAGTAGATCCTGATCCACCGATAGAAATGGGTTGACGAACACACATGCCTCCAATCGGAACGCTATAGACTTGGCCACCTTTTTGCGAATCCCATCCAGCTACGAGGATTCCAGCCATCAGGGAATCTCGGTAGTTGTAGCACATTTCGCGGAAAACATTGGCAGCTGTTTCTACCAAAGGCTGCTGACCCAATTCCATTCTGAAGATAGGAAATAAATATTCTTATTCGCTACTTTATACATTCGGAAATTATGTTACATTATCAGGTATCGGGTTTACTTGAGAGATAACAAATGTTTTATATATATTATAGTGTAATAAAACCAAAAAAAATTAATTTTAAATTTAAAAAAACAGTTTGCTTTAAACAAAAGACAATTTTTTAACAAAATTATTAAATTTTCAAATAAAATGATGAATATTCAACAACAACCAAAGAATTCTTAACAAAGTAGTTCAACTTTGAACCAAGTATTTAGACTTTTAACCAAGAAACATTAATTCTAATTATAAAAATATATTAGTTGCCATGTTAGCCAAAAAGATTTTTATTTAAGTAAAAAACAGTTGAATTCATTCAATAAAAAATGAGTTTTGAATAAAATATTAGAATCCTCAA
The DNA here is from genome assembly GCA_010014905.2 of Druon quercuslanigerum. Classification (NCBI taxonomy): domain Eukaryota; kingdom Metazoa; phylum Arthropoda; class Insecta; order Hymenoptera; family Cynipidae; genus Druon; species Druon quercuslanigerum. The sequence continues at coordinate 8,890 of JAAAKG020013102.1, read as the reverse complement.
ACACAAATTTACATTTTTGGCCAAAAAAGTTTACATTCATTTCAAGAGATGAATGTTTAAATGAAAAAGATAAATTTGTAACACAATAGTTGCATTTTCAAACAAAATAGATTTTTCAGTGAAGAGGGGGGAAAAATATCGACCAAATTTTTCAAGAGTTTTCAAAAAATTAGTTATAACATTTTTCCAGTATTCAAAATCCAAAATAAATAAAGAAATCCAAAAATGTACAATGGAAAATTAACTTTATTCATTAAACAAAATTTCCAGTTTTCTGGCTAAATATTTTAAAATGATTAAAAATTATTATTAAATTATTAAAAAGCTTCAAGTTTTACTTAAAACGTTATTCTTTACTTTAAAAATTATCAAAATTCTTATTTATTTATGGCAGCATTCCCTGCCTTTTCCCTATTCTCATTTTCTTCTTTTTTTCTCCTCTCTCCATATAAACGCAAAACTGAATTAACAGAAAACGCAACAATTTGGTTAAGAATTGATACTTCTTGTCAGAAAATCCAACTATTTTGTTGAACACTCATCTTTTTGGTTTAAAAAAGTATCTCTTTCAGTAGAAATTTTATCTGTTTTGTTAAAAGTACCATTAAATGGTAAAAAATTAGTCGGCTTCGGTTAAATAATCACCGTTTTGTAGAAAAGTAGTATTTTGCGCTGGAAAATTCTAGAATTTGGAAGAAAATTGAGCTGTTCGGATAAAAATTTAGCTGTTTTGTTTATAAATAGCCTATTTTTTAGAAACTTAATTTTTTTGGTTAAAACTGAAACTGGTTGAAAGTTAAATCACTTCCTGGAAAGTTGATTTTTTTAGTTCAATATTAATAATTTTAGTAAAAAAATCGGGTTTTTTTCGTTAAAAAATCGTTCTTTTAACTGAAAATTCGATTTCTTTAGAGAAAATTCCACTTATTCATTGAAAACTAACATTTTTGTAGAATCTTCACATTTTCGAGTTGAAAATTCAACTGCTATGTAGAAAAATCGAATGCACGACACGAAAATTCTACAATATGGTAGAAAGTGTAACTATTTGGTTGAAAATTTGCATTTTTTGGCAGAAAATAAATTTTTTGGGTTAGAAATGCTTCTCTTTGTTTGAAAATTCATGTTTGTAGGTAAAATCGATGTTTTTCATTTCAAATTAAAATCTTTTCTTTTTGCTGAAATATAAACTTTTACATTTTTCGTTAAAAATTCGACTTCCTTGAGAATTTATCTTTTTTGATAAAAAATTAATCTTCTGTGTTCGAAATTCATATTTTTGTGTGAAAATTTAACCAATTAGCGAAGAAGTTCAAAATTATTTTTCAAGGAAAACTAAAGAAATAGTAGCAATATTTTTCACGTTCAATGAAATTTAAAAAGTCGAAATCTAAAGCTAAAAATTTCTTCATTTGAAGTAATAAAAATTGAGCTACAAATAATTTTATGCAATCCTAAGCGAGAAATATTTTTAAGTGAACAATTACATTTTTGTTATAAACTGAACACTTCCTAAATTAAAAGTTAATTTTTTTTTATTTTAAATAGTTTTAAAATCCTTAGGAAGCTTCAAAATCTGGAAAAATCTACATGTTGTTTTACAATTCTTCAAACTTTAAATAATTTTTGAAAATTTTTCAGAACATCTAAGCATCTTTTAAAATGATTCGAATCCTTCTCATTTTTTTAAATAATGTAAAATTAAAAATATTTCTGTACGAATAACCGGATTTTTTCGGTAGACGTAGGCGTAGACACTTTCTTGAAATTATTTGAAATTATTTCAAATTTTAATTAATTTTGAATCGTTTCAGACCTTCTAAATATATTGAAACGCTCCAAGTTTAGTTTTTTGTTAAGTTTTGAAATTTTTTATAATTACTTATTTTACATGAACAATAAAATATTGCTAAATAATACGCAATTATTATTTTTCTTAATTAAAAAATTTCAAATTTGAGAGTAAAACAATATTTTAAATGTAATAAAAGCCTTTAATTATTATTATATTATTTTGAAGTTATTTTAACATTGAAAATAGTTTATAAATTTCAATCGGACGTTTAAATTTGTTTAACAACTAAGACTTTCCAATTAAAGCTGTTTAATTTTTAACGTTAAAATCTGGACATTCGTAAATTTTGAACTGATTCCAAATCGTCTTGTAAAATCGATTATTATTCACTTGTTAATCCTTCATATATAGTACAATTTTTAAATTTATATTCACATTTGATCAATTAAAAAGTTTTTTTATCCAATATTGTCAACTTCAAACGCTACTCATTTTTTAAGTCTTTAAAACTGCAGTTCAAAATTCTTTCAATGAAAATGTACGCTTAAAAATTAAAATCCAAAATGGGAAATTTGTAAGTAAAAGATTTTCAACTTACGCATTGTAAACTGAATTATATTATCTCCTCGTAAACGGTAAAAGATATCGCAGAAAAGTCGTCACTTTGTTAATTTTAAACCTTTTTATAATTTTCCGGCATATTTTGAAACAAGATGACGAACGCTATCAGAATCGGAAAGAAAACATTGTTTTTCAAAGGAAGCACGACATGCAAACACGCATAACTTTCGCATACATTTTTCTTGATCGCAAATTGGAAAAACACACATAGTCTAATTTCCTGTAGAAAATAATTCAAAGACGAAATTAAATCACGTCCTAATATTATCGACGTTTTCAATAACAAGCTTTTTCTTTTTAAAATTTTTTTTTGTTAGTTTCATTTTGTTGAAAACTGAATCAATTAAAAACTATTAGTTTAATTAATACAGATTCATCTAGTATCCCATGTTCTGAAATTTCGATTAAAGATATAATATAGTTTCCTCTACATCCTTTCAAGTAAATTGCAAATATAATAAAAAGAAATATACATACTGATGAAATCCCAGGTGATACGACACGATGTCTGCAATAGCTTGGGTGTCTGCAGCCGAACCGGAACGACAGCAGTAAATATTGTCTGTTATTCTCGTTAATTTGTCAGCGTATCTATTTGCGACATACGATCTGCAAAAAAAAATTTCATATTAGCTTTGCGGTTCTTCAAATATTTCAAATATTTTTGATACTTAAGACTTCTTAAGTTGAAAGTTTTCGCAGGGTCTTGAATTAAAAATGTAAATACAAATTTATGGAATCCTTTTTAGAATCGACTTTTTTTTATAACTTTTACAAAGGTGTTTGATTCACTGTTTACATAGATGCCAATTTCGATAAAATTTCACTAACTTTACACTCACTTTTACATCCAATATTGCAAAGCAAACTCTTTAAAGCTGTATAAAAAAGCATACAATTACCCAGTCATTTTTCTTTATTCGGTAAAATAAAATCTCTAAAAGAATTTAAACAAAAAACCAGAATATATAACAGCGACGTTTTACTATTAATATGGTATATCGCAATTTTTTAAATTTAAGTAGCAGCTTTTTTTTTAATTGTCATAAAGTTATTACCCCGTCGTTGAACGTGAGTCTGCACCAATTACAACGCCTCCGTTGAATTCAGCGGCCATAATTGACGTCTGAAAGAAGTTTTAATTTTTATTTTAGAATCATCACATTCACTTAGACATATTCTAAGAATATCATACTTTCTTAACTTTTTTTGTAAATTAAAGGTCCTAAAGTGCAGTAAATTACTAAATTTAAATATTGAGATTAAAGACTCATTTGCATTAATATGAACGTTTCCAATTAGAAAGCATATAATTTTAAAATATTTTAAAATAAAATGAAAATGAGTGACTTTTTGTTGTTGCAGAAATCACATTTATCAAGCAAAAAAATCTATTTAATCATTTTGAATATCGCTTGATACTACACGATATGATTTTTTGCCTTATAAGCTCAAATTCAAAAAGCTGTGGTTTTAAATTTCTTAATCTTTGTATGATTCGAGTTTAAAATTTCACAAGGTTGTATTTTCAAATTTAAATATTAAAAATATTATGACACTTTCGCTCTTAAATCTTTCAAATTTTCATATTAAAAGTCTTGACAGTCAATTTAACTTTAGTAATTTTGGATGTAATTAAATAGCAATTTCTAATCGAAAAGCTTAAAATTGTGTAATTTCAAACATTGAAATCATATAATAGCAATCTTGTTTTGTATTCCTTTTTTTTTATTTTTAATGTAAAATGTTTAAATTGTCCAAATGTTTGTTGAAGATTTAAACAAATAAATCATCTCAAACTGAGAAATACTCAAAAACTTAAAATTGCGTGGCTTAAAATAAAAATAGATAAAAATTCAACTATCTGAAATAAAAGAATAAGTAATTGAATCATTTATGTAACTTCGAATGGTAACATTTCAGAGTTTTTAATTCTCATTTTCAACTCTAAATTTTTAATTATTCCCTTTTATAAGTTTCAATTTTGCAATTAAAATTAAATTGGTTAAATTTTGAAATTTTCACAATTACAAAATTATTTATTTCAAAACGATTTAAATTTAGTTAAAATAATTGAAATTTTAAAGGGTTTGAGTATAAAAAAATTTTATGGCCATTTTTGGCGACTAAGATTTTTCTCAGTTTCAGGCCTACAGTCCCTATGGGATAAAATATAGGGACCAGAGGGTATTTCTTGTCACGCTCATTGGGTAATTTATTTTGCGCTCAAAGGGTAACAAATTATGGATAAATTCCAAATATTTCGGAATAATTCAATTTACAGCCAAAAGGATTGAAATAACTTGGGAAAATATTGAAAAAAAAATTCCATTGTTTTCGTAAAACTGGATTGAATTTAGAGGAATTTAAGATCCAAGAGAAGAATTCAATGAAATTCATAAAAATTCAAGGTGAATTAAAAAAATCAAATGAATTTAAAATAATTGGACAAAACCTAATTGAATTCAGTAACATTTAAATAAGCTTAGAAAAATACAAGGTATTTCAAAAGAATTTGATAAAATACTTAGGAATTCAAGGTGAGGTTAATAGACTTCAGCATAAATTAAATAAAAACTTTTAAAAATTCAAAAAAATTCAATGAATTAAGTATAATTGAACGAATTTAGCAGCACTAAAGTTAATTAAAAAAATTCAAGAGAATTCCCACGAATTTAAAAGAATTCAGAAAAATTTCAAATGTTTAAAACCCTACTAATTTGTAACACAAGAAGTGACTAATGATTTCAAAGCAATTTGAGACAAATTCAAACGAATTCAAGTGAGTTGGACAATTTTAAGAATCGAAAAATGAGCAGAATTAGATGAAATTCATAAAAAATCAACCTACATTTAAAAAGCAATTAAAGTGAATTGATAACAATTCAAACCCATTGAAAAAGTAATTAAATTGAATAGAATTGAGTTCATTTAAAAGAATTCAAAAGAATTTAAAAGGATTTAAGATAAATTAATAAGAATTCGAGGCGAATTAAAATATTATTAAATATTAAAATATTAAAATCCCTTAAAATTATTAAAACCCATAGAGATTTCTTTAAATTGTTAAAGTCTATTTCAGTCTTTGAAAACATTCGAATTACTGAAATAAATAAGAAAATTCTGGTAATCTTTTAAAATTTCCTAAAATATTTCGAATCCTTTGATATCTATTGAAATCCCTTGAAACTTTTGAAAGCACTTGTAAACGCCTGAGAATCTTTTACAATGTCCTCAAATATTTCAAATCCTTTTAAATCCCATTAAATTACTGAAATGAATCAAAAATTTCTTTGAAATCTTTAAAAATAATTCAAATTACTTTAAATCGTGTACACTCCTCTAAAAATTGTTAAAGCTCTTGAAAAGGACAAGGAATTTGAAAAAAAAATACGTTAAAATATTTTAAATCCTGTAATCATTGTATTAAATGATCCGCAGGATCAATTAAATTAAGACTTTTGAAAATATAAAAAATCCATTGAATTGAGTAGAAAAGAGTAAGTTTATAAAAATTAAAGTAAATTAAAAAAAATTCTAGTGAATTCAGAAAATTCAAGAGAATTCCAAAGAATTCAGAGTGAATTCCAAATTTCTTCAAATATTTAAAACCCTACAAAATACTTACTTATCATGAATAAATTCTTTAAAATGCACTAAAATATTATGAAATTCCGTGATATTCTATGATGACATTTTCTCAAATCATGGAAAATATATTAAAATATATTGAGAAATTTAAAATCTCTTTAAATCCTGGAAAATCTGATAAAATAACGTGAAATCTTTTAAAACCTCACACATACAGTAAAATCTTCCATATCTCTAAAAATGCTAGAAAATTCTTTATCCTATCATATTTCGAAGGCTTTAAAATGACTGCAAATTAATGAAATTAATTTTTTAAAATCTTGGCAATCTTTTTAAATTACCTAAAATAAATTAGATTAAAAGCTCCTGAAAATGCCTTAGAAGTTTTTAAAAATACCCTAAAATCTTTAAAAATCCTTAAAATTATTGAAGTCTGTTAAAAATTTCTCGGAACCTTTATAAATATTCTGGAATATTTCAAAGAATGCAAGATAATTCAAAAATAGGTATAGACTTCAAATGAATAGTGATTAACCCATGAATTAATTTATTGAATGAAAAGTGACTATTTGTTTTGAACGTTTTTTTTCAAAAGAATAATTCAATTAATTTGTTGATTTTAGAAAAACATGTATAATCAGTTGTAGTCTTAAATTATATATTTTTAATGTAATAACAATTTAAAATTTAAGAAAATCAAAAGCTTTGAATTTGAAAGATCGATTCGAATTTTAAATTATTCAAATACAAAAGTTGTCACTGTTCATAAATTTAATTTCGAAGGCTTTTACTTAGAAATAATACAATTTTTAATTGTTAGAAATTTAAATGATCCAATTTCCAAAATTCGAACATTAAAATTTTCGTTTTTTATCGTTCGAAAATTGTTCTGTTCGAAATTCTAATCAGAAATGATTCAATGTTTTAATTTTGAGAGCTTCAGTTTAAAGCTTTTTCAATCTCAGGTACGAGTTTAATACCTGTAAATTTCATTACAAATATTGTCCTTTTTCAAAATGTTACCCAATCTCAAATAGTTTAAAATGAAAAGTTTTCAGTTTAAAATCATTTATTATATGTTTTTGAATTTCAAACGCTTTCAATTCAAAAATATTAATAATTGTTTGAAAAATGTATAAAACATAATATTTTAAGAATGGGGTTTTGAATTATTTCTATTTTTAATGTTAGGAAATAATTAAATAAAAAACTAAAGACGTGAACGCGCGCATTTATTGCTATTATAATATAAAACACATCTTTGTATTTTTCTTTGTTGGGCACTAAAGGTCCTTTCCATACTCATTATATGATTCGAAATCAATAGATATCTCGCAAAAAAGGTTTGCCATTGCTCATCGACATCCGCAATTGATCATATGTAAAAAACCTGTGTGTTTTGCAAAGAGAGTATTTTTTTCTAAACCAGGATGAATCGCGAATTCTTACTGGGAGAAACAAGAGAAAGCCGAGAGCCGAAATGTATAAAAATAATGGCCTCCATCTTTGAGTTACAAAATTATTGCCGTCCTCAAATTCAATAAAAAGTTCTACTTCACTGCTTTTATATTCTAGAGATTTTCCAAAGCAGGATAATACAATTTAGAAATATACTGACAAATGAATTTTAAGAAAGTAATATTTTAAAAAGTTAGATATGGTCTCTGAAAATGTACATTTATTAGTAATAGAATTACTTTTGATTCCATTAATATAAAAATATTACTATTTTTTTAAGGAAATATTAGGGGCGTTGAAGAGAGCAAGAAAAAAGGAAACAGAAACGTTTGACAGAACAAGAATCATTTCATCGCCCACGCATGGCTGTCGAATTTATGGCACTATCATTTAACTTTTGTGTGGAATGAACGGCTTAATTGACAAAACGTTTCTGTCAAATTGATCTTTATTAGCTCTAAAATGTATTAATTTTATTTGCGGACTAAAAAGCGAATTTAAAAAATGTGCGTACAAAAGCGACGAGATCAAGCAAATTATTTGAATTAAAGAATCCACGGAGCTTAAAAGTTTTTGAAATGATAAAAATTAAACATTTAATTCGAAAGACTACATAATTCCACTCAAACTGACCAAAAATGTCTCCAAATGAAACTCTGATAATATCGCACGTTTTCCGGCAAAAAATCTTCATTATTCACTGCATTATGGACCGGTCATTTCCCGATTTTCTCTGATCAAATTTGTCAATTTTCCCGGTCAAACAAATGAAACATATGAATATATAACGCAAAACGCAGACATTGCTTCTAATTCGCGACGTCCACTGTAAACATCATTTAAAACAACAGAGCAAAAAATTTCAAAATTAATGGATTTTAAAACAAATACCTAAATTTGCCAATAAAAAATATTAATTTCCAACAAAAAACGGAATAGTTAAACTTTTAATTGAACAAATTAATTTTTAACAAAAAACAAATTTTCAAGAAAATAGTTCAATTTTCAACCTAAATGATGAATTTTCAAATAAACTGATGATTAATCAACTGGAATAGTTGAATCTTAAACCAAAAAATGAGTTTCCAATTCAAACGATGAGTCTTTAACTGAAATAGTTGAATTTTAAACAACAACTTAATTTTACTAAAACAAATAAATTGCCAACCAAAAATTAAATAATAAAATTTTATTTTCCAAAGATTAATGCTCCACCAATCAGAACAATTTTTAAATAAAACTATGCAATATTTAATTGGAATAAGTTAATTTTATTAGTTAAAAACATTAATTTTCAGAAAAAATAGTTTCATCTTCAAACAAAGTGATGAATTTTCACCTAAAATTGTAAATCTTAAACTTGAATAGTTGAATTTTAAACCAGAAAGATGAACTTCTAACTCAAATGATGAATCTTTAACTAGA
>JAAAKG020013091.1:0-20852 GCA_010014905.2 Druon quercuslanigerum | reverse complement strand
TATATATATTAAAATAAAAAACAGCTGAATTTAATAAAAAAATACAAGCTTTCGAAAAATAAGTTAAAATCAGAACCAAAACAGATACATTTTCAACAAAATATTTGCATTGTCACAAAAAAAAATGAAATTTCTATGAAAATAGTTTGATTTGGACCAAAAAGGACGAATTTTCTAACAAAATACCTGAAGTTTTCACTCAAAATGGTTTAATTAATTTTTCAAGTTAGAAAAAGGAATTCGTGAGAAGAAAAAACGATTTTTAACAAAATAATTTAAGTTTTAGTAAACAAAGTCAATTTTTGAGAAAAAATAAATCTTTAACAAAAAAGTTTAACATTCAACCAATTTGTTATTATTTTCAATAACAAAATATGAAACTTAAACAAAGCTTATTAGTTTTGTACCGACAAAGAAATATTTTCAAAAAAATATGCACATGAAAAGAATTTTATAACCAATCCAGATGAGTTCCGCACCAAAAATATAATAGCAGAATTTTTAATTAGAATGAAATAATTTGTAACCTAAAAGTATTTGAATTTTCTCATTGCGTTCTATTAATGCATTTCGCATTTAAGCGAAAAAAGGGGAAAAGGGAGGAATTTTCTCTTATACAGGGAAAAAATATGAAATATTTACAAATGGAGAATAGGCGATAGAGTAGTAGAGGCCTTATAGGAGACTGAAATATAAAATTGATTTTTAAACTTATTAAGTTATTATTATGCTGTACCATTGCAGGACCATCTTTTGCAAATTGAACACAAGCAAAACCTTAATTTCTTAAAAATTGTACGATTTTACGATTTCCTAAATACATCATTTATAATAACTAATTCAGTGAAATATCACATACAGAACCTTAAATTCTGAAAACTTATTTAAATTAACTAAAACATTCTCCTGGATTGTGCAAAATATTTGCTTAAATAAACCACAAAGTTTACTGAGATGAAAGAAAATATTTGCTTGGATCAACCGATCAATCAACCAAATCAAATCAAAAAAAAAAAATTAATCAAAATTTACCTGAAAAAATGTCATCAGTGAACCATATATTTTTTTTCCATAGAAAAACTATATTTTAGGGCGGATTTTCACAAAAGTTTGTTCATTGAAACAAATCTTTTTTTAAGCAAATCAAAAGAATTCATAGAATTTTAGAGAATTGACCGAATCCACAAGGAATAAGATAATTCAGAGCAATTCGAAGGGTACAAAAAAGACATAGAGAAATTCACAATAATCATGGTTTTTTTTAAATTCATATCAAACATACAGCATTCATAGTAATAAGAGGACAGTTAAATAATTCAACGTGAATGCTAAAGATCACAAGTGATTAAAAAAAATATTGAGAGAATAAAGTGTTCTGTTTAGAACTCGATAAGTGCAGCATAGCTCATAAAGAGTCAAGAAAAATCCAAAGCATTTTAAGGAATTTAAAGAATTTACAAGCGTTCAGCAAATGAAAAGAATACTCTGAATTCAAAATGCTTAAGAGAATTCATAAGAATGCAGAGATTCCAAAATAATTAAGGAAATTTAAAAGAATACAGAAAAGTCAAACGATTTCATATAATTCAAAGGAATTCAGATATTCAGAGAATTAGAGAAAATTCAAAGAATACAGATGAAGCGACTTAAACGAATTCAGAGAGTTCAAAAGAATTCGGATATTAAGAGAATTGAAGAAAATTCAGAGAATCCAGAAGAAGAGAATTAAAAGAATTCAGAAAATTTAAACGATTTCAGATAATTCAAAAGAATTCAGGGAATACAAATGACTTAAAAAGATTCTAAGTAATTAATAGCATATTGTAAATATTTTGAGAAGAAAAAATAACTTTCAAGAGAATATAATATTTATGAATTAAGATGGACTAAAAATGTATTTAAAACAAAATTTATATTTAAAAAAATTCATTTTTAATCGAAAATTGTATGCAATTCGAGTAATTAAACAAATGTCATTTTTTAAGGAATTTAAAATAGTTATATTGCACTGTAAGTTGCCGAAAAGATAATTACATTAAGGTAAGTGTCTCAGTAATCGTAACGAACACAGTAATTTTGAAAATTCGTTATAATTTTAATATATTGTTACAAAAATATATTAAAAGTATATTTGAAACTCGCTTATTTTTAGCATTTTATTAACATCAAATATAAATTGTATTTATTCAAATTCAATAAAAAGCAAGAAAACTGACATCATGATTACTGGATCGTTTACGTTTTATCAATTTTTTTTAGAGAAAATTGCATGAATTAAAATTTCCTTAATTTATTATTATTATTTATTAAGTCCCTAGGGCTAAACAGCCTCCTAAGGAATTAATTTTACATCAATTTTACAATAAGAGATAACAACTCTGATCAAATAACAAATATGACACAGGTAAAATAAAATTAATTGCAAGGGTTTAAATATAAAATAACAGATCATAAAATGAATATGAGTAATATATGCTAATATAAGCTAGCGGTTGATATAAGGAAAGTAATTAGAATACTTAAGACTTAATTGTAAGATAACAAATATAATAGCATGGATAGAATTGTAAATACTGCATTTTTAATAATTTAATATATTATATAATTATTATAATTGATTCATAGTTTACCTAAATTTTCAAGTAGACCAAGGTTCATGAACATTTAGCTTAGTGCAAACCAAAGATTATGTGTAACATATTTTACATAGTAAAATAATACACTAAGGTGCGAACAATCTTGTGACATAACCAGAGACAGACTGTCTGTTATATGAAATTGTCCGCGTATAAATATTATCTTTTATTGGAAGATAATTATTATTATAATTTTAATCAATGATGCTTGCGTTTTTAAGGATATTCTAGCCTAATTTACTCCACTCTCATTTCATAATATAAATACAAGATTCTATGAATTTTAAGCCTTATGTTAGGAATATGAAGAAAGCCCAGTACGGTACTTTTGTTTAAAAGACTCTGCATTTCAACAACGCACAGAAAGATAAGAGAAAAAGAAATCGATCCTGATGGTAGTCGTTTGTTTTTTTTCTTTTTTGTACAGAAGACACGAATATTCGCAAATCGGGGACACGTTTTTTTAATTTCACTTCCGTCTCAGCGCGCACGACACAGAACGCCGCGACGTACCGCGTCCGTTGCTCCAGCTGTTGCGAACACTTTTGGGCGAGATTCCATAAAGTTTTTTGAAGCACAGCGCAAAGTGAGACAGAGCCGAGAAATGGGAAATGGGCGATGAGACGGGGGTAAAGGGAAAAAAGAAAAAGAGGATGAAAAGAAGAGATTCCGTTTCTGTTTGCCAAGTGGAAGATGAAGTAACTGAACTGAACGGACTATGGACGTGAGGAAGGCACACCACTTCACGTTCATACGAAGGTACTTTTAAAACGAACGCGATGCCGCAACGCGAAGGGCAATTCGATAAAGTTCCAGACTCGGAAAAAGAGAATTTGCTCTTCCTTCCTGTGTCGAGTTTTGCGAGAACTATCCGAAGAACTCTCGATTTCTCAGTCAGTAGAAAGTTTACGTATGATACATAGAAAGATTCGAACGAATTTCAGATGAATCAAATTTGATGAGGGAACTTGCTTCTTGATACTGGGCATGAAAAATTAATGTAAAAATCACAAATTTGATTTATTTTACAAAAATCATTATATAATGAGGGGGGAAGTGTAAAATAGCAAATTAATTTAGATCGAAATGAAATTAGATACAAGAGTGGCTATTCAGGGCATAAAAATCACAGCAGTAATTTTTCTAACCAATTTATCTCCCACATTTTCCCAGGGATACCTCAATGTCTATCTTGCAGAATATCCGAAGGGTTATCCATGGGATATCCCTTAAAGAAATTGAGAGATAAATGGGATCGAATGGGTTATCTCAGTTTATTCTATTGCTACGAGGGAAAAGTTGCAGATTTAGTCAATTGCAGATGAACATTATTCGATGAAGGGACTTGACAATTGATACTTGGCTTGACATGATATTTAAATCCCGGTTTTTGTTGTTTGATAAAAATGTTGCCAAAATTTCACATCGCCGTTCAAACAAGAAAAGTAGGAACTACATTGTGGATGAGTCCTGTGTCAACTTGAACACAAATTTTATATGCGCATGAAGGATTATTCATATTTTACAGAAAAAAATCGATAACAAAATCAGTAAACCTTGGTAAAATATGGTTATCTTTCATATCGTTATATGAAATTATTATCTATTCTTAGTTTTTAAAGTAAAAGAGTAGTTACGTTATCTAGTGTATAGTTTTACTCTATTGTGTATCTACAATCAGCGATAGGTTGAGAAAGCAACTTACAATAGATGAGTTTTATTATATTTACCTTTGAAAACAACATTTAAGTGAATTTAAGTTCTCCTAAATTCGAACGTCAAGCAGGCTAAGATATAATTTGTCAATAGTAAAAATTATAACTTTGAGATTAGAGTGATCGACTCATCCAAAATGCAATTTCTACTTTTCGGTTTTAGATGGCAGCCCAATTATCAGAAGTCGAATAATTTGTATCGGTTGTCAGATTCACAGTCATATTCACAATTTTAAATGCAGTTGTCAATTGTTTGCAGCGTCTTTATCGAACATCAGATCAAACATATCTCGGGTTTTTTTTAATCTTTTTTTTATCTCTTAAAATGAGATAAAAATTTCAAATAATATTGATTTCATAAAATGTGTTACTTAATAGTTGAGCAGAAAATAGAAATTTGTTTATACCTTCAGGTATGCTTTTTTTTGTTTGGATTGGTACTCTCCTCAATAAAAAGTACCCACTTGAGATTTTCTCTTAAAAAGTAAGAAGGCGAAATTTTAAGGAATTTTCGAGAAAAAACGCGTTTAGAGAATCGCGACTAGATTATTATAGTCAAGCTTTTTTTGTTTGTTTGTTTATTTATTAATAATAATTACCATTTTATATCAATAATTTACCATTTAATGCATATTTAATCACTATTTGTTACAAACTCTTTTTATCGTACTTCATTTTCTCTTGTTTGGAATATTGTATATTTTATTTAAAAAACGTTATTCTGCAATATGTGTGCCAGATGTCGCGAAACTTTGTTTCTCTTGCTTTTCTGGCGAGTTTTACTCTGGTTAGTGCTCTGCTATATAGTTCCGTTAATATAAATAATAATTTTTAACGATGAACGGTAATGTAAAATAATAAATGTCTTAAAGATATTTGACTATCATTTCTGTGATTTATTTTTTTAGTTTCTAGAAAACATTTTATTTCCGTATTTAACATGGAAATGATGGTTTGAAACACTTTTTTTATAGTTTGTAAATGTAAATTTTTTTAAATTCTGGTAGACAATTAAAAATGCAATAAATTAAAACAAGGTACAATAAAATACAAAAATTACCAAATTATTCTTAATAATAGCAAAATGTTGTGCTATCCTATAATTTTGGTTATAATTATTATATTTATTTGTAGATTTCTGTAACAATGGTTTTAGTTTTTTATACTTTTTTGTAAAATTTTCTTCACCGCGGATACTTCTACCAGTGAGTGCTCAGTGCTTCCAATCACGTAATTGAGTTTTTTTTTTAATTCAGGGATCATGCTAATTTTGAAGAGAAATTAATGTTTTCATAATTAATTAAGGTAAGTACGTTAAGGATTGATTGGTCAGCATGGCGATTCGCTATTACCCTACATGTCCACTATCATTCCTAATTTTTATAATAATATCCTCGATGACGCAAGGTATAGTGTTACTGGCTCTTAGACTAAGAGGGGCGTCTTTCAGGGTGATATCATGAGCAACTTCAAAGCAACTTCAGAGTGATTTAAGTATCGTCAGGAGGTACCCAGGAGAGAGAAATATGGACTTTAGATTGGACAAGTGTGTTAAGATTATTCCCAAGTAAGGACGGATTACTGACGTTCTCGGGGACCTTGAGCTTGCGGATTTAACTATTAACATCAGTGAATGAGTCTCTCTGAAGAAAATACAAGCTTCTTCTTTGACAGATTTGGTCTTCAAATTTCTGATCCTTGGGCAAGTTATTTGTGACTGGCATGCTTGTTGTCCCGGATCTAACCTACTTGTTAGGGATGGTTCAATGGACGAAAAAAGAGCTTACAGCCCTTCATATCGCTATGCGTCAGACCATGCATATGCAGAAGAGCTTGCTTATAAATTCTTCCATTCTGCGATTATACATCCCACGCGGTCAAAGCAGCAGCGGAATTCTGAGTCTTCAATGTCTTTATAACCAAGTTGTTCAAGGTACATCTTACAACCTTGCATCGTTGCAAATTGAAGAGATCCTCTCCAAAAATGATCAGGAAATAAAAGATTATTGGAAAAGGAGAGTTTCTTTAGAAAGCCGTGGAGCTGATGGCGAAGACCCTTGGTCTGAATTTTTACATCAGTGGTGAGGAAAATGCAACACTTCCTCTAGATGCATTACCTCTTAAAGTCTAAATAAAGAAAGTAGAGGTTAAAAAATTTGCCCTACAGCAAATTAAGAAATTATGAACTGCAAAATAATTTCAGGCAAGAATTTTTAATGATAATTTTTTAATTTTAAACAGAAAGCTGTTATAATCATATAACTTCAAACTAAATAAGACAGTCATATATTCTTTACATGTTGTAGCTATTCTCGACGATTATAACATTCTCATCATCATTCTGAGGTAGTAAATTTATGATAAAACTTGACTATCATGGATTTCGATAAATCTTTCCGTTTCGAGACTACCTACAATTGAAAAAACAACAGATTTTACGATCAGTACCGGATTAACCAGTAGGCCAAGATAGGCTATGGCCAAGGATTTATTGAATTTCGAAATTATATCATCAGGAATTACGAGCCTACTGGGCCCCTTAGACATTTGTAACTTTTATTTTTACGAAAATCGTAGGTCCGTCTGAAAAATCTGCAAAAAATTCCTCAATAAATGCTTCAACAGAGATGTTATCAGAAAAAGCTACAGCTAAGTCATAAACAAATTTTTCCTCCGAATATTCATTTAAAACAATCGGATCAGACAATAAAGTTAAGATTTTCGTTAAATTACCTAACATACATGAGTAACAAAAAATTCAATGACGTCTATATATTATAAAAAACGAAAATATAGCTATTTTTAATCAGTTTAAAAGTATAAAAATTCATCATAAATTATATCACGAGAAAATTTATTTGTTTCTTTACTGATAATATTTATTGTATTGCAAATTTATCATAAAATTATTACTTTCAATATAATTTTATTGGGTCATATAAAAATTAAAAATATATGGCCAAATTAATTTCATATCAGGCTACTTTTACACTTGTACCATAATGTGTTAAGCTAAAAGTTCCCACATATAAAAAAGTTTTATGAACAATATCTCTTGAAATATTTTGACATCTTTCCTCGTTTACGAGAAAATATCAATATAACTTGTATTTAGCCTATAAAGCCTAGAATGTGCATTTGATCATATAATTTGTTTACCAAAATAACAAATAGAGATAAAAGTCAACATTTCAACCAAAAACACAATTCAAAGGTCATTTTTATTAGCCTAGAAACGCCTCAAATGTGCATTTGTTTATTAAATTCGTTTATATAATAAATAAATTTTGATGAGAAAAAATCGATTACGATGAAAGCAAGTAATTCTCGAGCAGGAATATACTTAGAAAACAAATAATCACTAATGTCGCTTATTTGTTAGTAAAATTGGTTTTTAAAAATTAACTTCACATAATAATAATTCCTTGTTCTTTCTTGTACCTCTATGCATTGAACTTAACAAATCTAAAATCGGTGCAGAATTTCGTTCTAACAGTTGTTTTGGATACCGTTTTTTTATTAGTGGGACGTTGAAAATGAAGTAGAACCTGCTTAATTTGACAACAATATAGTCATATATTTATTTATTCAATTATTATTATCATTTATAGTCGAAAAACCGTGAGTTCTTTTTAAGATCACCCAATCCGTTTTGTACAGTTTTCAATTTCTAAAATCATAAACCGTCAATCATATAATCCATAATAATGAGATTTTGTTATCATATCTTATAAATGAAACTGCAGCAGACTGAAAACATGAAGCGACCGAACTTTGTAAAATCGATATTTCGGATTTCTCAATCTGGCCATAATTAACAGCAGAAGTAAGGGACCTTGATTTAAGTCATGAATTAGCATCGTAAAAATGTAAAAAAATGTTTAAGGAAGCACTGAGCTCGCTACAATAGACAGTGGTTTAAAATATCAATGTGAGAAAAAGCATACTTATTAAGAACATGTGTATTCATCGGGTAATAAGCGTGGTACGATTACTTGGTACACGTGTTTTCGTTTTCAGAAGGAGTGCTAAAAAATTAAATTCTGAACACAATGGAAATTTTTTAGGCTTCATAGAGCTAATCGCAGAAAATGATCAACTTTTAACAGAGCATGTTCAGATATTTTGGTAATAAGGGTACAAGAAATTTTTCATGCATTTCGAAGTCGGCCTGTAATTAATTTATTGAACTTTGTGAGCACCGTGTAGCTCATGTAGTATCAGAAATAGAGCTGAGTATATTCTTTATACTAAGCGTAGACTTCAACCCTGTTATATCACATGCTGATCAAATTACTTTCATGTTAAAATATGTTCTTTGACGTGGTACATCTGTTGAGAGGTTTATTAACTTCTTTTAAACTAAAAAATTATACCGCTAATGTTAAAATTTATATTAACGATTAAAGTCAGGAATGATCTGAAGAGACGATCAGTTTGAAGTCATACCCTCAGGTTATAAAAGTGAATGGATATTTGGCAAATATAATTCTACAGATAATTTTTAAGAAATGTTTGATGATAATGTATCGTAATCTGAAATTGGACTTCGCATTTATCTGTGCATTTTATCTACCAATGCCGTCGGACAACGATCTATCTTTTTCAGTATTAGGGCAATTAAAGAATTATTGGAAATATTCAATAGGTGATGAATACCTATATTAAAAAAACATTTATTTGGTTTTGCGCTATTGGTATTTTAAATATTTCATGAAAAGATATTTTTGTTTTTTTAAATTTTAATTTGACACTGTCGAGTCTTTTATTTCTTTTGTCACATAGTTCTGGTGTTTCAATGATATATTTTATGTGAATTATAGTCGAAAAAATTGTATTACCAAATTTTTCGTGGCCCTTACATGGTTATGGCATAGGTCGTTTTTTAGCGATAATTTCTTCGAAAAACATTATATATTTACAATCGATCAAATGATTTTTAAAAATAGTTTTTCTTGGACTGCAAAGTTTTGAAAGAAATTTTCGTCTATTATTATAGGAGATAGTGGCCATCAAGTAAATTTCAAAGTCGTACTTATACCATAATTTGGCGAAATTCATAGACTTATATACTTTACTTCAAATATTATATACACTAAAAAATCGTGATTCAAAAGTGATTTACAATATTTGGTGTAGTTTATTCAGTATAAATCTAAGGGTTTTCGGATACAATAAACTGTTTAAATTACTAACGAAACGTGATTATTGTAATTTAAAATTAAGAGTATGTTAAGAATCATACGAAATATTTTTTCTAATATTTCATAATTCACGCAAGTTTGAGCGCAGTTAGGGTGCACGACTTTCGATTTCTCGCTTTGCGCTTGATAAGATACTTATCTCGTAGAGCGCGCTCGGTCTTTGTACAACACTCACATTTGTTTACAGACCTTTTAAAATTTAAGGTCAAAGCATCTACAATATTGTAATTTTGTGATTGTGAACTCTCTTTTGTTAAAGCTCTTTGGACACTTTTATATCAAATCTCTATGAAATTTATTTCTGCATCACCGCCTGGGACTTCTAATTAAGATATTGCAAAATAAAGCACGGATAACTTAGATGAAGAATACAACGCATTTTTTCAATATTAAAAAAATTGCTCTACAATCGAATTAGTATGGATATGAATAATTTCAAATCTGATATATTGATAAAATCTGATACACAATTATTATTTCAAACTTGTCTACCGAAATGACGAGACAAGTTCTCTATTTAACGTTCGATCGACGACTGAAATTTCTTTGCAGTAGTTACGCAAAGTCCTTACCCATTGAAAGCATATTACTCAATGATAGTGAAATAGTGATAAAAGAAGAAATCGATAGCACTTTAAAATTAGAATTCCATTAAAATGCAAACATGCAAAATTAAAGTCTCAATGGAAAAGTCGTTGTGCAATGAGTAAATTGAAATAGAACAATTTGCTTAATGAAATATGACAGTCAATTCCGAACATAATGATTACTTTAATAATTGTTCCTTATTTTGCATTTTAGTTTATTTTTAGCCAGCTTGAAAACATATATTATTACAATAAATGTATATTATAACAATTTACACTGTGAATTGGTATTAAAAGAGACGTATTTTCGTCGTCTTATTTTTATTTTTTTAACTTCCGCATTCCATATAAAACAATTTATTATAAATTATATTGCAACTTGTATCATTTATCCATATATTTAATTTTCTGGTTTTCAATGTTGTCTTTTAAATTGTAAAACAAAAACTACGCTTCCTAGCGTAAAGTGCTTGTAAGGAAATTTGTCGGTATAATTTAGACAAAAAATTTATTTTCAATACTATTTTTTACGATTAAAGCAAAAAACACTACGCTCTTTTTAAGTTAAGCAACTTTTTTCTATTATTTTTTTCATAGCTTGTGCTGTTTTTACAAAAATTTAATTTTGGAGACAAAAAAATTGATCTATTTTTTCGTAAATTGTTCAGTTTTCATGAAAAATTTCTTTGGCTGTTTTTTTATAAAGCGGAATTTTCTATGTTTTATTATGTTTTGTTTACGACAAGAATTAAAATTTTTATACTTAAAAATAATTCAAAAATTTGTTATGGCACTATTGTAGAGTGACCAAAAAGCCAAGTTTTTCATTTCATGATTTTTTTCATATCGTGCTCTGTTTTGTTTGAAATTTTCATTTTCGTTTGTTTCTTTGAATTCTGTAAAAGCTGTAACTCTGGTAATTTATTTTTTATCGAAAAAATTTATGAGAGTGCATTTTTGTATTTTTTTTTACTACAAATAACTGTACATAGAACTTTTATATCTTGAAAAATTGGTCTCAAAAATTACAATATTGCATGGCTACAACACGTTTACAATTTGATAATATGACCTTCTTATTGCTTCAGTAGAGTTAAGAATGCTACATTATCGCGTTATTTTAAAAAATTTGAATTTTCTTTTGATTTTATGAGCTTTTTCTAATTATTATATACAATACTAAATCAATTAATTTATTTGAATCAACATATTAGTTGCTTTCAACTACTGAATTAGCAAATGTTTCACTCTGCGCATTATTGAAAAATAATTTGTATAAATTATGCTAAATCTAAAAATGTGCAAATACTAAAAAAATGTTGTAAATCTAGAACAGAACACTGTGGACTATCTGTCTCATAATAAGTTCGCATAATTATTCTGAAGTCTATTGCTTTATTACCATTTAAAGATACTAAAAAATTCTCATTTTTTTTCTTTGTTTAAACAATGACAAGGCAATGCTTTGAAACTGAGGCTGGCTACATAACGCTTACAATGTCATAATATGACCTTCTTATTGTTTCAATAGAGTTTGGAATGTATCACTATCGCCTTATTTTAAGAAAGTTTAAAAATTTGTATGATTTTTGTTTTCATCACCTTTTTTAATTATTATATACAGCACAAAATTATTTATTTATTTCCACAAACTTTAAGGAAAAAACAGAATTTTAAAGATTTTAAAATATATTTTGAAAGCTTTTTAAAGTCCTCGAAAGGATTGAAGTAAATAAAAAACTTTTGATAACATTCCTATGCAAATTTTTAATTATTTATTGGCACGAAAAAATAATTTTCTCAAGATTATTTAAAAAGATTTTTAAAAATGCTGAAATATTTCCAAAAACAATTTTTCAAAATGATAGCAAACTTTTAAAGATAAGTAGAAGTTTTAAAAAGATTTGAGAATAATTAATTGTATAAAACGATTACAACAAATTTTAAATTAAATGTAAATTTTGGAAGCTTCGAAAAAATATTCAGAAAACTCTTTGAAAATGTTCAAAGGCTTGAAGAAAAAAATAACTTTCCTTAGGATTCCTGCAAACATTTTTTTATGATTTTTCATTTTGAATAATTATAATTTTTTTTTTAATCTCGAAATATTTCTCAAAATGTTGATAAAAATTTAAAAGACTTAATCGTAAATTTTTGTGATTATTCAAGTTCTTCAAACTATTTTATTAAACATTTGTTTCTTTAAAATAAATTCAACACTTTTTAATTTAAAATAAAAATATTTTTTAGTTAAAAGATCAAATATTACATTTTTCGTTGACAATTTATCTTTTTAATTAAAAATCCAGTTATTAGGTTAAAAATTGAACTATTTTGTTAAATATTTAATTTTGTAGTTTGCGAATCATTTCTTTAGATATAAATTCAGGTCTTTTTTGGTATAAGTTAAAAATTAGTTTAGAAACTTTGGTTGAAAGTTTACTTTTCTGAAAACTACCCAGTTTTGGTTGAGGATTGAACTATTTGTTTGAAAATTTGTCTTTTTTTATTAATTTGGATTTTTTAAAATTGTAAATTATTATTTTTATTGTTGATCTTAGGTTTCTTGACCAGGGAATATTTATTATTAATTTTAGATGTTAATTTTGTTTGTCGACTGGTCTAAGTCAATATTATTCAAATATTGATAAATCTTTAAGATTGTGAAAGAATGTCTCTATCTCCGCTAGGATCTGAACCCAGGACCTTTAGATTTCCGGTCTAATGCTCTTACCAACTAAGCTACGGAGAGACGAGAAAATTTTCTTCACAACCCCCTTATAAGCTGGATCTCTATGTCATTCTTTATACTTGGAAGATTTTTCTTTTTTCAAACATGAAAATCATATTTTTATTCTTGATCTTAAATTTCTTGAACAGCCTACTGATCTAAATCAATATTATTAAAATATAATAAAATATATAAAATTAATTTTTTTAATTAAAATCTGAACAAGTACATTTTTCTTTGAAAATTAATTGTTTTGGTTGAAAAATTAAGTCGTTAGTTAAAAGTGGAACAATTCAGTTAAATTAATATTTTTATTTAAAATGTATCTATTTAGCGAAAAGTGCAACTATTTCGTTTCTTTTAATAAAACTTGCATCGTTTGTGGTTAAAAGTGAATCTGGTTGAGTATCAATTTCTTTCGGTTAGAAATTCAACTATTTTATTGAAAATAACGATTAATAATAATTAATGACAAATTTCTAGAACCTTTCTGGGATTACAACTTCTGTTAGCTAATTTTTTCGCCCCTTGCGTAGTTTTCCAAAGATTTTATTTTCTTATTTTTAATGTTAATTTCCACGATTAAAACAAAAACTATGAATAAACCAACATAAACTTTTTAAAAACAAATTGTGCGTGAAGCCATAGCCCCATAGCTTGTGCCTTTTATCCAAAAAATAAACTTTTTTACATTTTCAATAAGTGTTTTTGTACGAATGAAACAAAAAAAAAGTCGTATCAAGAAGTGATTGTAGATGAAAAATTGTAGATCCTTTTAGGGTGCACAATTTGTGTGTTATTAACTTTTTTTCATCTTGCATAGTTTGACCCAAAAAAGGCATTTTTTATTATTTGTTGTACAATCAAAATAAAAAATTTCAAATTTTCCAAAAATGTTTTTTTTTATTTTTTCTACTTTTTTCATGTCTTGAGTTTTTGAATTTAAATGTTCAATTTTGTTTTTATTTTGAGAATGCTGTAACTTTCATTATTTTCTTTTATTCTAAAAAAACTATAAGAATAAATTGTTAAATAAATAATTGTTAAAAAAACCCTATTGTAAACAATATAAGCAACGTTGGCTATATTTTTCTTAATAATTTTAGTTGTCAATTTAGAAATGTCCGATATTACCCTGTTTGGCGGTAACTATTAACTTTTGTGAAATTGTGCAAGCTTTCTTACCTCAAGATTTGTCTTCCCACTTATGAGCTACACTTATTTAAACACTAAAATAACTTATTTTTATTTTTTAATCCTACTTTACTAGCACTCTTTAAAGGAGAATGAAAAACTCATTGGTTTGAAGCTATCAGGAACCTCACTATCATGGTTGAGCATACACCTCTAAGAGGCACTAAATCGAAGCGACTGTGACATATGTATTAAACTAAAATCCCTTTAGCTGAAGTCTGGACATTTCTCCCCACCACCTTGATCCTCGATATTAATGATGACAACGTCGGAAACACGTTTTTTTCTAGCACCGTCAATTGAACACCAACCGCGCGTACAGTTTTTCCATTCGAGGGGGAAATAGTTTTCAATACAGAATAAAAATTTTGTATAACTACTCTTTTTTACCTATATTTGTTCTTAGCGTTATATAAACATAAGTTTCATATGCATCTTGAGAAAATTAAAAATTATTTTCAAGTGTTTCAAATTGTAAAATAAAATTTCAACAAAAAATTGATATTTAACTAAATAGCTGAATTTCAATCAAATGAGATAAATTTCTAACGGAGCTTTTAATAACTTTGACACTACATCTAAATAATATTATTATTCTAAATAAAAAAGAGTTAAATTCAACCAAAAAAGACAAATTTTTAATAAAATAGCTAATTCCTTAACCAAAAAGGATTAATTTTCAATCAGTTGATTTACAAATCAATAAAGATGTAAATGTTTAAAAAAATTGAAAAGCTTTCAACTGAAATAAATAATCTTCAACCAAAACATTAATTTTTATGAAACCAGTTCTACTTTTAACCAATTTGTTTAATCTTCAGCCAAAAAAGATTTTTCAGTTAAGAAAGGAAAAAATTTCAAATAAATTATATTTTGAGGAGAAAAATAATTTTAAGTAAACAATACCAAATTCGAATAACTATTTATTTTTCAGATTCGTTTTTTTACTTCTTTTTAAAGTTGTATGCATATAATTTTTCTAAGATTATTGGCAACATTTAGAAAGATTTTAAAAACTTGCAGATCTGTCAAAAAATAATAATTTTTCTCATTTAAAATTTTTCTGCACAACTTTTCAAAATTTTTAAAAAACTTAAAATTTTATCTTGAAATCTTAAAAGATCTAAAATTTCTTTAAAGATCTTGGAAATCTTTTGTTTATTCTGCAGTTTAAAAGAAATCGTTAATCTTGTAAATTCTTTTTTGGGAAATTTTTAAATCTTTTGGAATTTTCTACAATCTTTATAAATTTATAAATTTATTTATAAATCTTTATAAAGAATTTGGTAAAATAATGAACTATTTTAAATTTTTAAACAAATTTTAAGAAAAATTTTTTCTTTTCTTGAAACCTTTCAAGATTCATTAATCTAAATTTTGTTTTGACACCTTCAAACATCTATGTAATTTTTTTAATAATTCGTTGAAATATTGTTAAGCTTAAAGTTATTGTTTTCCGTAACTTCCAGAAGTTATTTAAAATTATTTGAATTTTTAAAAATGTTTTTCTGAGTATAATTATTAATAAATCAATTTATAATTTTCAGAATCTTAAAAAAATTTGTATTATCATAAAATTTGTTTAAATCCTTAATAAGCATCAACAGTTAAGTTTACAATTTTCCAAAATCTCTATTTTGTATACAATTTGTAAACTACTTCGACAGTTTTAATTATTTTTTTAATCTTTTCAAAACTAAAACATCTTTCTTCCAGTTAAAAATAATATTTGAAAATATTGAAAAATAAATTGTACCATTAAATAAAATTTCTTATTTGGAAGTTTTCGTTTACTAAATTAATGAATGCAGAAAAGTCTTACTCTTTGTTGTTGAATACATATATATTTAACCTAATTTAATATGGTTCAGGCGTTATGAATAGAATCCTATTTTCATTTTCCACATATTTGATTAAAACGTCCAGAACAGAATATTCTTACTGTTATTGTTAAAGAATCATTAAAATTCTAAAGTTTCTATTTCTGAAATAAATCTTTAGCATCAATATTTCTTACTTGGAAATTGCGATTTACATAATTCGAGAAAATTTAAAAGAATTATGTAACGAATCAGGTATTCGAGAGCTATAACTGCGAGATTTTTGATAATGTCGTTACAAATATTTTTCTAGACAGAATTTGTAACCAGTTTCAAAGAAAACGAATACATAGATCTTCTCATGTTTCTGACTAATAAATGTTCAGTGGGAGGATTGCCCAGGCTTTAACCTAGGGGACTTTAATCTAAGCTATTGAGAAACGAGCGTCGCATTGATGGAAAAAATGTATCACAAAAGAGAGGATGCTCATCAAAATTTAAAATGTACAACTACTAGGAAGAGACACCAGCGCCTTATTGAATGGCGGCTCCATCCTCTACGCATACAAATGTGCATTGTACACTGCACGCTGCACGGTATGCACACCCACCAATCTACCTTTCCATTTTAATCCTCTCCTGGATGAAACTCGACGAGTAATAAACGGGCGATTACTCAGGTACACCGACACTCAAACCACCCAGGATATGGATGGGCGAACAGGTGTGAGATTGCGGTAGGAATTCAGTATGGCCGACAAGGGAATGGGAAAGAGAAAGAGAGATCCAACGATGAAATTGGATAGATGGAAGAGCAAAGAGAAAAAATATTGATCCAGAAGTAGAAAATGAGAAGAATGAGGAAAGGAGTGCTACTATTTAGATGTTTCCGGGGGAAAAAATTGGACAGCCAGGTACTGAAATTTAGTTTAGGGAAAAGTAATTTACCGAATAATTAATTGACCGAAAACCATTTCAACAACTGTTGCATTATTCGAAAATAGTTCTTGCGAAGATTCATTTTTCCGAAAGTCCATTTTACTGAAAGTTCAAATTTCAGAAGGCCTGATTTTGCAAAGGTTCAGATTACCAAAAAATCAGTTTAGCGATAGGAGAGTTATCCAAAAATCATTTAACCGAAGGTGTAAATATCCGAAAATTTACAAATTGTTTATTTACATTTAGATAGATGTGTAATAACAAATAAAACATGTATCATGCATATCAAGCTGATTAAAGGGATAAAAACAATGAAAATTAAACAAAATGAGTGACAAAAACCTTATATATGTAATATACATAATTTAAGTTAAAGAAAAATGACCAATTGTGTTAAAGGTTACGCACCGAGAAAGAGCAAATTAAAGTTAGTGTTATTATTATAAAAATTTCAAATATTGCCACAGGCTTAATATGGTTACTGCCCAACAAAAATAAAAGTAATAATTCTAATAAAAATAATACTAAGCTATACCTATAATAGAAATATCTACTAATACATTTTGCGCCGAGAATTAATATTTTTAGTTTGAAAATTCAACTTTTTGATAGAAAATTAGTCTTCTTGTCTTTAAATTTAATAATTGATTGCCTTGGTTAAAGATTCATCTCTTTGGTGGAAAATCTGTTTTGATTGAATATTGATATTTTTTAGTCGAACGTTCATCTATTCTGTAGAAAATTCGTCTTTTTAGATTGAAAATTTAACAATTTTGTAACTTAACAATTTGGAATTGAAGCTTCAACTAATTGGTTGAAATGTTTTTCTCATTTGTCTAAAAAATCTTGTTTAAAGATTCTTTATTTTGGTTTGAAAACTAATCTCATTGGGTTCAAAACTTGACTATTCTGTTGAAAATGTTTGGTTTTTCGTTTAGGTTGAAAATTCATGTCTTTGACCAAAGAATGAACTATTTGTTGAAAACTCATTTTTTGTGCCTTAAAAATTAACTTTTTAAACTGAAAATTTAACTAATACTTTCTTGGTTACAAATTTGTCTTTTTTAGTTCGAAATTATCATATTTCGTTGAAAATACGTCGTTTTTAGTATAGCATTGAACTATTTTGTTCCAAGTTTATTGAAAAATGTTATTTTTCCGTAAAAAAAATCATCTTTTTGCTTTGATGTCTATTTGGCTAAAATGAATTTTTTTTCAAAATGTAATATTTTCATCAAAAATCTTAAGAAAGTAGAACGTCGTAAATGTAATTTAAGATAGTACTTACATTTATTTTATTTAGAAGAATTCATTTCTCTATTTACGTGAAACAATTAACACCTTATCTCTTCTATATTTTTAGAGTACTCTGCAAAAAGTATTTTGCCTGCCAAAAGTATTATTGATAAAATTAAATTTTAAAAAATTAGCTAAAGTAATGCTGTGAAAATGTATCTTTCTATTTCAATGAGGGAAATTTTAAAAATTAATAAATTAAAAATAACTGATTTATCTGTTAAAGTCCTTAGTACGTTATTATATTATATTATATGTAATTTTAAATCGATATAAGCACAAGAATCAAATATTCCTTAGAAGTTTCCTATAAAAATTACCCTGATGAATAAATTTAAATAACCTCAAAACATGTTGGGTCTTGGTAATGTAAAAAAAGAAGGAAAAATAATCAAGAAAAGAGAGCGTTTTATTTTTTATTGAAAATTTATGTGAATGCAAATAAATAATTTTTAAATTTTCGGATATTTGAACCTTGGTTCAAATGATTTTCGGATATTTCACTTATCGCTAAACTGATTTTCGAATAATTCGACATTCGTTGAAATAATTTTCGGTCAATAAGTAATTCGTTAAAATGGTTTTCAATAAATTAATCATTCGGTAAATTAGGTTTCCTTCAAATAAATTTCGGTATCCTAATATTCGCTATTTTAATTTTCGGTCACTTGAACCATCGGAAAAATGACCGGCTGTCAAAAAATTGCAGTTCCGAAGAAATTACGAGGCTGGATACATTGTAGGAGGAGAGGACCAACGGCCATTCGTTGGTTCTAGGTTCTAGGTTAAAAAAATTTTCTTGTAGGATGAATCGTATTTCGGTCGGAAGTTTAACTCATTCATGACTATTTAGCTGAATTCCTCTTATATTAAGATAGAGTAACCCAAATTCAATCCGATTTCTTTGTTTTCCAAAAAATGCCCTATTTTTTGGTTCAGTTTAGTAAATGTTAACCCGAGAGAATTAAGGCAATCTAAATTTATACCTGTAAAAGTTTGACTTTCGATTTTTAGTGATCGAACCCCCAGCCCCCAATGTGTTAGTTTTCCGGTGATACGAAGCGGGAAGATTTCCGGAGAAAATAAATTCGTTTTTTTTTTTTGGTAGAAATTCTAGTATTAACACGTGCCTGCGGGCACTTCAAAATACTATTTGATGAACATGGGGAAATTTTGGATTTTTGAAAAATTCATCTCATGCTCCTGACTTTCATCAAAACGTCCCATGCTGTTTAGGGAAAGAAGTTGAACTTTTATTTTTAACCCCCTTCTCCCTTGCCCCCCCCCCTCTACAGCCAACTAAACTATGACGCAAAAATAACATTTATACGTATTATTGTTAATTTTCAGCGATTCCTGTCGTTCTTTTATACAAATAATGACTAAACGACAATTTGAATACTTCCCATGACTTTTTAAAGCATTTTCAATAGTTTTAATAAATGTAACTGATTTAAACAATTATTTTTTTCCAAAAACTGTAAAAAATAATCGTAGTTTCTGATTGAATTGTAATAGTTGGCCATTGCATGTAATGGCACATTTTTTAAAAACATTATATAATTATTTTAAAAATTCATTAATGTTTATGTAGAAAATTTCTTTAAATTTTTCTTAAATGGGTATCCTGTGCTACTTTTTGTTGAGCAGTTACATAATTTTTTTACATTTCTTCTAATTTTAAAACAATCTCTGTTTTTTTAAACAATTTTTATTTGTTTAAACAGTTTTTTTAATAACTTTTAAATATAAATAAAATAGAATACATACGATTATTGTTTTGACTGTATAGTGTATAGAATGAATATATTAAATTTTTTTAATGGTTTAAGCAAATATAATGTGTTGAAACAATTATTTTTCTTGTAGTTTGAGATTGGAAAATAATCAATTTTTTGAAGAATAATTTTATGCATATAAGCATGAAATTATTCTTAAAAAAATTGATTATTTTCCAATCTCAAAATACAAAAATTTAAAGAGAGACACTGAGCAAATGATCCTTTTCTAATCTATAGGTTTTGCTTATAAATATCGTATGATTTCTTTCAATTGAGTTGTAAATGTTACCCCAATTTTCATGGAAGAAATTTTTTAATTAGATTCTTATATTCATAAAATATTAATAATTGAAATGAAATAAATAACAATCTTTTAGTGTTAGAAATATTTATAAATGTATTATGTTTGGATTATTAACTCTTAATGTTATTGATAATATAATAATCTAAATACATTGGTTAGAATCAACAAAAATAAAAATACAAAAAAGCTCAACAAAACAACAACAACAAAAATAAAAAAATAAAAATATATATATATATATATGTATATATATTTCAAATCGGGCTTTTTGAATGAAACATAATATTCAATGATTTCGAGTTGTAGGCAATTCTGCTAAAAGCTTAATGTTATTGTTTTTTTTTTTCAATTTCGTTTAAATTAAGTAAAACTGGTTTACATCTTTTTTGGCGCACTATTAGATCAATCACAAAATATATAATAAAATTGAAATTGAAAAAGTCTTTTTATTTATTTTTTTTTTCTGGTTGATTCCAAACCAATGCATTTAGATTATTATATTATCAATACTATTGAAAATTAATAATAAAAAAAAAGTATACATTTTTTTAAGAAATTTTTAATAATTAAAAGATTGTCATTTATTCAATCTCAATTTTAGATATTTTACCAAAATAAGACTTTAATAAAAAGAATTCTTGATTG
>JAAAKG020013090.1:0-46037 GCA_010014905.2 Druon quercuslanigerum | reverse complement strand
AAAAGTTATCTGTATTTAAAAAATCCCCACCCCCCAAAAACTTCCCTGTTTTTTTTTAAATTTTCGTTCGCGTGCTTTTTTTTCTCCCCTTTTGTGAACCCCCCCCCCCCCCCCCCCGATCCTTATCTATCACCTGTCACCAACAAACCTAATTCTTCTAGTACGAACCCTCCTCCCATTTTTCCATCTCTTTCCTATCTTTTCTGTTATAATTTCTTTCCTTACTACCATTAACATTCCTTCCATTGGCCTGTCGTTTTATTCTTTTGCTTTGCGTTTTAAACCTAATATCCGTAACCTCTAGGGCTTCTTTCGGTTACTATTTCCGATCGTTGAAAATTTCTTATCAATTCCTTAACCCTTTTTTCATTTCTCATTCTGTCTCCTACTATTTTTCATTTTTTTAATATATAATCTGCCATATTGAAATAACATTTTGTAAGGCCAAATGATAGTTTTTCACATAGTACTTGTTATCAATGAAAAGGGCTTAAATAGTCCATTTAAAGCTGTCAGAGAGAAAGTTTTTTTTACTAATATCAAGTGAGTGTTAAGTCATCGAAGCGGATGGTTTCCTTAAAAAAATTACACAACGCATAATTTCATGAATAATAAAATGATCGGCTAGTTTTTAATCTTAACATTCTTTCATGAAAAATCTAAGTTTTTTAATCCCAAACAAGAAAACGTAAAAAGGCGCAAATTAGAAAAAACTGAAATTTTATTTTGACCTTTATTCTTGATGGTGAAATATTTATATTATCAAAAAATTCACTGGCCAGTTTTGAGGCAAGCTGCCGCCTTTTCTCTGGTAGAGCATTGCCATTACGTTGCTATTCTACTCAATCTCGAATGAACAGCGATTCCGCGTGGGAGAATAGGTTTCCAATAAAAGGAAAGTAGCCAAAAAATTTTTTCTTGTTTTTTTATCTACCAGCATAAAGTAATAAAGTTACATTGGGTCCTGGAGATAATGCAGGATAAGAGCAACGCTTTGATCTTATCTCCGAACCATTTAGACGTAAACAGTCCGTAAATAGTCAGTAGAATTTATGCAACATGCAGACTGGACAGCAAATGCGCATGTGTGGTGCGATGCGGAGTACAATTATCAACATCGGATGAACATAATATTATCATATCATTTCTCCTCGTATGGGAATTCACTGTCTCCCCAGTATGATTATGGAGCGGGTTAACATAATATCAAACGTCAGATGTGATAAACTTTTAAATCTTACCTTTGTCGCATAAAGTTTTGCGTGTACCAAGAATTGAAACGAATCTTTATCCTCACGTGTTTGCAAAACTCACGCTTGAATCAAATGACTCTTCAAATCCTAGGAACACAATATAATATTAAGGTTTGAATTCAGATGAATGCTTGGTGGTTTTATTGTGTAACAAATATTTGCAAATTTAATTTAATGGTTATTTGTAGATATAAAATAAATTGATTTTCAAGGCATTTAGAGCGTGCGGGAAGTTTCTACATCTGAAATTGCTCCAAAATACCGTTATGAAAAGGCATTTTCTAGCTGATTCAAGAAACTCAATTTTGACTTTAACTCAATATCATTAAAAAATGTAAATATGTTCTTTACCATTTGTACAAAACTAGGTACATATTACAGAATAAGAGGTGATGCATTCCTCTAGGATTATATTAAAGTCGTTTTTTATTTCTCTGATTAATTACGTCACTGTCATAAATTTGGTCTATATGAGTGACGAATGTAACGATGCCAACGCCAAATAATTGAACTTTGTAGTAAAGCTTTGTCACTGTCAAAATTAGTAAAGCTTAAGATCTCTGAGCTACAGTGTTTGTTATTTTGAGGACACAGTGGATACAGCAGAATATTTTTCTACATTCAAACGCCCTGCGTGAAGCAGAGAAAGCTAACATATTGCAGCCTGATAGTTTGCCTTACACCAGGCGCATTAGAATTGGACTTTTTAAGTTTTTAAACCAAACAGAAACAGTATTTCTAAAAAGTAGGTTTGAGATAAAAAATAAAGGAATATTTTAAACGCATATGCAGAAAGATAAACACAAATATTTAAGCTCTTGGCCGTAAAATATGACACCGTAAGACCGGATGCAAATAAAGGCGCTTAAGGTTCCGTTTTATAGCCGAACTCATGAAAATTAGTATGTATCCACTTACAGGTAATATACCTACATTTCAATAATCTATTTTTTGGGAAATCTAACTTTACACAGAATAGGATCCTTTTTTGATAAGGAACTTACTACTCAAGCGTATAGAGCTGTATTGTTTCTGTCTAGTCCGCCATGAGTCGACACTGCCGCCACGCAGACTGATTGTCCAGTGCCTAGACTGGGATGTCACGCTTACATTGATAAGTTTCTAAACAAATCGTACATATTGATAAAAAAAAAATCGAATAATATAATTAATATTAATTAAAAAGGAGTCTACTATGGGATAAAATACATCAAATGTTTCCACTTAAAATTATTGTTATTTCAAAAGGTTGAAACTTCGCTAAATTGTAGTCCTAGTAGACTTATATTATTTCACTGAACCATAGGTCCATTTATCAACCAGTTGTCAATATATAGAGGCCTGAAGTTTTTATTTTTGTCGGGTGCCTTTTCACCTTCACGTTATTGTGTATGCATATTATATAATCACAACGTGGAGTGAGAGGTTATAAGAGACCTGATGCAGGATAGACGCTGGGCGGAAGAATTATATTGTAACAGGGGACGAAGAGGGAGAACACGCGTATGTGAGTAAGATGGGGTATCGGTGATAGACTATGAGATCATGAATATGCAAGGGTGGGAGGAAACCGAGAAATTCGCATGGTGGGGAAGAAGGGGTTAAGGGGAGGGTGACATGGACGAGGGAGGTAATAGAGAAGTATAAAGAGTAATTGGGAAAGTTAAGCTTTGAGGGTTGTTGGTGGAAGAGATATGGGAGGATCTGAAAGAGAAAGCAAAACAGTGTGTGCAAAAGAAGGTATATAGAAAGAAGAAGAAAGGAATAGTTACACCGTGGTGCAAAAATATGAAAGCAAAGGCGAAAGGGAAGTACAAAAAGTGGAAAGAATAAGTATTTATAGATAAGGAATGACATTAGGTCGATGTGTAAGACGAAAGAGCAGGGAAAGGAGAAAGATCTGAAAGATGAGTTATGAAGTTTCGAGACAGAAGGAGACGTTTAGAAGATAATTAATAGGTTTAGAAAATGTAGTGTGGGCATAAGTGCGAAGATAGGGTGTGAGGAATGAAGTGAATTTTGTAAAGATATATTTCAGTGTTCAGATACACGGAAGAGAAATGAGGGGATTATACGAACTAGGGCGGTAGATTGAGACTATCTGAATGACATGGAGATGGAGAAGCAGATAAGGAAGTTGAAAAGGCGTGCGTTAGCAGGGCAGGAGAATTATAGAGGGATTACGCTAATGAGTGCGGCATACAAAGTATACGCGATGGTGTTGGCGGATAGGCTGCGGAAAGACGTATAGGGGAAAGAAATATTTCCGGAGGCGCAGGCGGGATTTAGAGAGTAAAGGAGAACTAATGACAATATTTACTTCAATATTTTTTAGATTTACGTCTTGCAAGTATTTCAAGAGACGAATGATAGGGTAAAAGGAGGGGAGGGAATCTCAGAGTGTCTTTGCATGGATAGAAGGGATGAGGTGGGGGGAAGGGGATTTAGGCCACAAGCTTTGTTCAATTTTAATCGTGGATATGAAAAGTAAGCTAGCAGCCCGAGTGAAAGGACGAGTTAGGGTAGAAGGGGTCAGGACATGGTCAATCGCATATGGAAATAGCATAGTGCTGCTAGCAAAGAGCGAGGAAGCCTGAAAGGAGATGATAAAAAGGTTCAGAAGATACTTGGATAAGAAAAGGTTAGAGTTAAATGCGGAAAAGTCCAAGGAAAGTAGGTGGGAGAGATAAGTGAGGGGAGCGGAAGTGGAAGGTAAAGGCGGGACATTAGGTGAAAGAGTTCGTGTATCTCGGCTTTCTCTTTCGGAGGAATGGGTGAGTGGATGGTTATATAAAAGGGAGAGAGTGAGAAGGGCAAACGTGTTAATGAGGCAGGTTTAGGGGCTGGAAAAGAGGTTGTTCGCAGATGATTTTGGAAGGAGAATAAAATGGTTTGATTCGCTAGTGATGACTGTCTTATTTTATAAAGTGGAGGTGTGGGGGTGGAAGGTGAACGAGGAGGTAAACAGGATACAGAAGGAAGAGAGGAAGAACGAGTTTAGGAATTTTAACGGGTAATAAAGCTTGCAAAAATAGGGAAAAAATTTTGGAAGAGGTGAGCAGCAGGCTGGTTAAGTAGTATTGGTAGGGGAAGGTGAACAGGAGTAGGGGTGTGGAGATGAAGGTTGAAAGAGAAAGGTATTTTAGAATGAGTTGCCTGCAAATGGATGAAGTGAGAAGGATCCTTTCACGGGTAAGGAACGAAGGTATATGAGATGGTTAAGAAAAATGGCATGGAGAGAGAGAATGCAGCCGGGGCGGATACAATAAAGGATTCAGGTTTTAACAAGAACTATGCGTGGATTATGCAAAGGAAGACAGCGCAATATTTGTGTGAGAAAGGAGAGATAAAAGTCAGGAACTTATAGCGAGAATGCGATACGGATGCATGGAGGGTTATAATAGGTTCTGGCTTTTTAGCAAGAAGAGGATGTGTGAATTTTGCGGGAAGGGGGATGCAAAAGTGGAGCATTGATTGGAAGAGTGTGAGGGGGTGGAAAGCAGTGGGATAAGCATGGAGGTATTGTTGCATGAAAGGGTGGACAAAAGAGCAGTAGTATGCGCGAAGGTGTTGCAAGGTAAGATGACGAAGAAGAGACGTAAGGAGGAAGATGAATGGAGAAGGAAAAATTGTAGGATCATGCGTGCGAGACGAGGCCAATCGAGGAAGACAGAGCTATAAGAGCGAGCGTTCTTAGAGAAAAGGTGCAGAGGGTTTTTTGATTTTAAGAGTTAATGTAAGAAAATTCTATAAAAAGTACTGTAGCTTCATAATATGTTGCTGTAACTTTGTCTTGTTGCCTTAACACACTCACCTATCTAAAAGTTTAGCATTTTTTATTTTTTTCGGCTGTACATTTCAATTCATTTAAACGCAATATTTATTTTAATCAACAATGACTTATTTTTAAATACTAAAAGTGCCTAAGGAAGGAAAAAATCATTGTAAATATGAAAGTTTGTATAATTATACTATCGAATAGGTTTTGAAAGAATTATTTTTTATATTTAAAATAATTATTGAGTTAGGCTTTATTATTATGAAGGCATTTCATAAATAATTAAAACGAATTAAATAAATCATTTACATAAAAATTTGATTTTCTTGAATATTATAAATATAATACGTGGATTCATTATGTTATTTCAATCACGTTCAATAAATATGGTTTATTATCTTAAATAAGCAATACAGTGCATTAAATTAATATTTGAGCATTTAACCAATTATCCTTTTATAATTTGCTAAATCTTTTATTTAATTTTCCAAATTCAGTTCTGTTATTTTTGTTTAAATCCAAACCTTGAATTTGTCTAGAAACTAGATAAAATCTGGACAGTCTGCATATACTTAATTTTGTAACGAACTCCTAGATAACGCCACGACTGGGACTAGACAGTAGTATTGCGTGAATAGACTGACTTGACAAAATTGTATTGGCTTTAGCATGATTCAAGACGCCACAACATATTGTTCACACAGGACGCACGGAGGGTGACAGAAGCCCAAAAAATGACATTTGAGAAATTTCAACGAGCATGTTCCCCAAATCGTTCTCTTGGACAAATAAATTTACCAATGTTTTTTTTATTTGAAAAAAAATATATTTTTTAGCACTTGCTCAAACCACTTTTATGTCTTACAAAGTTTAGCATTTAAAATGCTTCATATTTTTACTTCTTCGATTTTGGTTAGGGAGTTATTGGTTAGGCCGCTCAATGTGCCCCGTATTTGCTTCCGTCCCAAGCCACGGTCACTGTCAAAGAGTTGAGTGGCAGAGTAATAATAAGTTAAGAAATCTATAACTGCTCTCTGGTTCAACCTTGTATCTGATGTTAGGATTTCTTTACTTTAAGTCAGGAAACTTTGAAGCCTCAGAGCCAAGGCTAAAATTATATCTTTTTTAAATAAAAAAAAACGTGGATAAATTGATTTTCCTAAGAGAAAGATTTGGTGAACATGCCCGTTAATTTTTTTTAACTGTATTCAAACGTTAAGCCGGCACAAAATTGGTCAGTATTGAATCGAAACTTGAGTTTATGTTAAGCAAAGGTCATTACTTAGGCTGTTCTGCAATGCCACTTGTTTATATCAAAGAAACAGAGGAATTTAATGAGGCTGAAAGGATGTGATAGAAAAAACAAGAAAAGCCGTAGAGCAACTTTTCAATACGATTAACTTCGTTTTGTAATTCATTAAAACTTCGTAATTCGCTCGAGAGAAAAGGATTCAAAAGGATGGAAGGTGCACTGCGTTCGTCCCTAATTCCCTAATTAGTGTAATTGTTCGTGGTGACGGTGGTTTGTAGCTACTGAATTCAAAGACAACTAAATGAAACGAATTAACGCCCGCAGAAATACAGCATATCAAACAGTTCGCGTGGAAATTCTATGTATTATAAATATATTGCCTTGACATTACTCAACCCAAATTAGTAACAACGGTTTAGCGTTTACTTTACCAATTCACTTTTCATGTTTTTTCAGTTTATAAATCTTGCAATAAGTATTATAGTCCCAACATATCGTACCGAAAAAGGCCTTCTTACCATTTTTAGTAACTAGAGAACGTTCTTTCTTTGCATAAATGCCTTATTTATTGTTCGTAATATTTACTAATTCCAATTTTCTTGGCAATGAGTACTACCATTTCCAGAAAGGTTTTTAAAAAAAGCTTCAGAAACCGTCATTAATAACCTACTATCTCCATGATGAGGTGCTAAACTATGATCCTTAAAAAACCGATTTTTTTTTTAATTGGCTGAAAATGTAATTCAAAATGTTGTATATGTTCTTTGGAACTGGTCACTTTTCCTAAAAAAAATCTTTAGTATAATAATTTAAGTAGACTTAATTTCCAGCATATGGAAAAAAATGATCGATCTCGAATAGTTTACGGTTTTTGACCTCCAAATGTTGCTATTTTTTCACCCATTTGTAAGGGTAAATTATTCGTCTTCAGTTCTTGAAACAACCTATAAGGATTGTTCGATTTCTAGCAATTGCGTCACCTCAAATTGATCAGAGTGACCGTTCTGTTCACTGACCCCACTAGAGCATATTTCCATCCTTTTTAAATTTATTCACCATTTCAAATGGAATTCAACATTTTTGAAAATCTTTTTACACATTTATATTTATCTGCTTGTATTTATCTATGTGTCAAGCTGCCTTACTCAGCTTTTAATTCTTAATTTTGTTAATATAAGCAGTCAGGCCGACTATAAACTATACCAGACCATACTACATTATACAAAAATGATTTGATCAGAATTATTAATCTATACATAACATTTATTCTAACAAGTGAAATTTCTAGCGTCAATAAAACTTGCATCCGATCACTAGATTTCATGACATAAGAGTTCGCCATATCAGGAATGTGGTCCTCTTTCAACGATTTTTTAAATAAATAATTTTCTCTAATTATTTGAAACTATGCACCATTATTTTTTTATTAAAGGAAAGTGACTGCTCTATTTTTAGAAGAAATACCTGGTTAAAGCCGGACGAGTGAACCCTTTAAAAGAAAGCCATGTCGATCGATCGGAGATTATCATAGATTGCCATTCCACTCCTGGATGCTGTGTTTAAATTTAATGTGGAGATTTATGGAAATATATTTATCATACACGGACAACTGACGAGAGTCGTTTTGCTTTTCAGATTCATACATTTATTTCGGAGCTTGGTATATGCTTAGAATTATAGCTGTGATAATGAGGGATTTTACATTAATTTTCGTTATTTCGGATTGTATAATCGTATATAGTAAAAGTTATTCAACTGCCGATCGCAAAACACGCTGATTGCTGCTCAGCAACGTATTCACCCTACCGACGACAAAGACCTAAGATCCTCGGAAAGTTGACAGAATTCATAAAATTAAACTCTTTTGACAGTTTTTAGAAAATTAAAAGGATTTAAAAGGACTTTTAAGGCTTTATTAGACCTCAGGAAATGTGACGCAATTATAAACTAACTCTTGACATGTGGGGTTTTCTTTGTCCTTTAAATCAATTTCGGATTTATTTTTAGAGACGCCGCACAAGTGGGGCAAAAAAAAACGACCGTAGACAAATTGACTTTCAGAAGTCAATTATTATCCGATTTTAACTTTTTTAATAAATAAAAGCTAATAAATTTTTATTTATTTTTTTGTTTATTTGATAACAAAAATAAAAGAAATTTTTTTTTGAAGTATGCCGGTATATCCATATCAGGTATGCACTATTTGGCTATTTTTGAAAGTACAAACTTAATTTTTTTGATGCAATTAACTGTAAATAACCAACTTTCAAATAGGAAAATTTTGATGGCAGTAAACAATTTATTATTGTAAACCACAATTGTTTAAACAAATTTTTATCACGGTGTAGAAGAAGTTGCAGAAGAGAAGAGGTTTCAGTTTTCGTGTCAACGCAAAAAATGAGTTTGATAAATTAAGGGAGTCGAAATGGAATGAATGAGCGACAGGGTAGAAGTGCACTGAAATTATTCCGCGGGGAAAAACGGTTTAGGACTTTCAACCGTTTTTTCCTCCCAGTCTGAACTCAACCCGCTTTTATCCACAGACTCAAATTTAACACGTATTTGCTCGCACCGGAAAGCCACAGCCTTTTAAAATTTGATGTGCCGTGTTGATATTGTGATTTTAAAGTATTCATTGTCTACCTCTATTACATTTTTATTATAAATTTTGTCATCTTTTATTAAGGAGTATTATTTTTTACATTCTCATCTAGAGAAGGCATTAGATTTTTCTAAAATTTCACCTCCCCGGTTGTTGTGAAGTGTCCACGTTTTGAGACACCCTGAACCCAAAAACAGGTTTTTACGCATGTTTCTGTGTGTCTTCCTGTATGTCTGTATGTCTGTCTGTCTGTGAGCGCAATAACTTTCAGAAGAATTTACAGCCATTTTGGATAAAAATTCAAAAAGTGAACCCATTTTGAAAATTTGTGAGACCACTTTTTTTAAGACTTGAAATTTTTATGTACAGTTATCAGTAGTACTTGAAAATACGAACAATTTATCACAGTTACTTTTTCCGATGACAAAAAATTACCAGAGTTATAGCAGTTCCAAGATCCAAAAAAACAAACGCGAATAAAAATTTTAAGCCAAACAACGAACGATATCAAAAAAAGTCCAGAGGGGAAAAACGTTGGTTTTTGGAAGTCCTACAAGATTATCATGATAACTTTAAAAACTTCTTCGAAAAATCGAAAATTCTAATTTTGATAACAGCAAAAATAATAAAATATTTCATTTTGTGGTCAAACTATGCAAGATACGAAAAAAGATGTAAAGACAAAAATTGTGCAGCCAAAAAATATCTACAAATTTTTTATGGGCCACTTTTGGACATAATAAATTTCTCAGGGTAACTACGGACAAAGATTAGTGAAAAATAAGGAATAAATGATAAAGTCATGTTAATGGAGAAAATGTGTACTTTATTTTGCAATATCTGAATAAGCAGTCCCGGGCCGAGGTAAAGAATTTAATATAATGAATTTTCTCATTATTCTGCAAAGTTAATATAATATTTAATATAATAGTTAATGTAATCGATTTTTTTCGCATATATACATTAAATACATGTTACATTTTCACTGGCAATGTGACGTGAACGCGCAGATTATTTTAATAATTATTTGATTTATTTGACTCAGATACTATTTTTCCCCTCTTTCAGATAGCTAGAAAAAATTTTCTGATTGTATAATTTATTAGAAAGGTACAGAAATATACGATGAAGTAAATGCATTTCCTTCTTAATTTGAAATCAAATACAAATTTAGTCATTTGTATATTAAGAACATATAACACTGAACGCAAAGCACGCTCAAACTTTTGGGTTTCTATTATACGATGAACAGAAACGAGTGTGGAGCGCGAGATTTACATGATTTTTAAAATAAATATCGAGGGCTAAGCGCGAGTGTCTTGATTAGAATGTTTTCCTTTAGGTTCCTTAAGAACTTTAAGTAAATTAGTTCTTCTCTTTATGTAAAAGTGACGTAATTGAACCAAAATCATGTCATAATGATGAAGCTTACTAAAAGAGTATAAGCCCGCGAAGCGCGTAATAGCGAGCACACGAAGTGCAAAAACCTAGAGGAACCACGAGTAAAGCGTGAGGCGAATTTTTTCCGAGCGCGTAGCGCGAGATGAATACATAATCGAGCGCGAAGCGCGAGAACCAACAGGTGCGCGCCCCAAGCGGTAGTTAATTATTGATAAAAATCAATATAACATTAGGCCTAATGTTTTAAATTTGTCTTCATTATATCAAATAAAATTAGATAGTTGCTATAACAATTAAGACTATTAAGCTCACTATAAAAAATTGTAATTTACAAAGTTTACATAATGGTATTATGTATTTTATTATATATTTATATTTAATATAAAGCACTTTGCTTCCCGTTAGAAAATATATTTGCCTCCCCATAGAGGAAACAGTTCTGATTTTTTAAATAATGGAGAAATTAACGTTTTCATTTTAATTAATTTAGGAATAGAAATCTTTATTTAAATAAATTACTACGATGTCAGAAATTTCATTGAGATTGATGTAAAAAAATTCATTTGCTGAGGACAGAATACTATTTTTGATTATGTAAATAGACAAAATGACTTCTAAATTATTTCACAGAAGAAGTATTTCTAAATTAGAATATAAATTTTTTATTTTGTTCGCTACGAATTCATCTGTTTTCAGTCAAAAATTCAACTAACTGTTTACAAGTTAAACTCTTTTGTTAAAAATTAATTTTTTTGGTTAAAGATTCATCGCTTTAATAAAAAATTTATTTTAGTTTTTTGGAAAATTCATCTTTTTTGTAGAAAATTGATCTTTTTAGCATAAAATTTAACTATAACAGTTGAAGATTCATTATTTTAGTTTAAAAATTAATTGTTTTATTTTTAGATAAAAAATTATCATTTATATTTCAAAGTTAAACAATTTATATACACGCTAGTATTTTTTAATTGAGAAATCGACCATTTTGTTAAAAATTCAGGTATTTTCTCAAAAAATTAGTTTGTTGTAGATGTTAATCTTTTTTTAAAAAGCTAATCTTCTTGTATACAAATTCTTCTTTTTAATTAAAAAGTCAAGTATTGCAGTTTAGATATTATTCCTTTTTGTTTAAAATTCATCTTTGAGGTTGAAAATAAAATTACTTGGTTGAAAGTTGATGAAAGTTATGACAGTTGCATACTCCTTAATTTTAGTTAAAAAATGCATCTTTTTTATTAAACTTTCATTTTTTGTCTACACATTTTTTAATTTAATTTCTGTTTAAAAAATGATCAATCTTAGATGAAAAATCGTCTTTTTGGTTAAAAATTTATCTTTTTGGCAGAAAATCAATTATTCTAGTTAAAGATTCAACATTTCAGTTAAAAATTCTTATTTATGATTAGAAACTCAACTATTCCAATTAAATATTCACAATTTTCTTTAAATTATTTATCACTGTGTTTGAAAATGTAACTTTTTTTTGTTAAAAGTAATATTGATAACTAAAAAGTTAACTTATTCTAATTGAGAATTACAAATCACAGATCCTCGAGACATTTTTATAATTTTTGCTAAGAACTACAAGCAGCATATAATGATACATAATATACAAAGAATTAAAAATAATATACAATGTGGAACAAATTGGATTGTATCTAAACTCCCAAAAAAGCCTGAAATTAAAATTAATTTAATTCCATTCTTAAACGTATTTGCGTTTATGGTGGCAAACCATTTTAATGTATCTTCATTCTTTTTTTATTTAGATGAATCACTACGATGTCAGAAAATTCATGGAAATTGATCTGAAACAATTCACATGCTGAGGAGAGAATAATATTTCTGATTTTGTTAATATACGCAAAATATCATAGAGTACAAGCAATATACTGCCGTAGGTTTTAGGAAGTCACTTTTGAGTCAGTTCATAAGCGTTGGTTTTTTGGTGCGACGTGAAATGGATTTCCACAATACTACGCGGAAAAATGGGTTGAGTTAAGTCCGCGAGAAGAAATGGTTTAGGCGCCTAACCAGTTTCTCCCCTTAGCGTATTTCAATCCACTTTACCTCTGGCGCTCATTCAAACCGTTCTTACGCTTAAAATTTTCAAATTCGCTTTTGCTCCTCTACTAATTCTACGCCGATTTTTTTCTCGGTCCGTCAATTGTTAAACCAAACTTAATTAACAAATAAAGCACAGAAATGTTAAAGGTGGGAAGAGCCACTTTTTTGGAAATATGATTTTTGCGTTTTTGAATAGTATAAGTATGGGCCCTCACTACTGCGTTAACGTAATTGTAAAATTGCGGATATTTTGGTTTTATTCACTTTTGAAATCGTTCTTAGGGGTAACTATATTGGCGCGGAAATTCTATTTGGGGTAACTCCTTACAGCGGCTTATGCGAATTTCTTTACAGTATTCAAAAACTTACACTATTCAAAAATTCAAAAAACTCATTTTCGAAAAAAGTGGCCTTTTTGCTTTTCTGCGTTTCATTTGTTCATTAAGGTTAGTTAAACAATTATCAAAGGTTTTAGATTCATAGCAAGAAAATCACTGCTAAATAACTGACTGTTAATTCCGTGAAAAATAGGTCATAAAAATTTTCCTAAAAATTTAGAAGTTAGTTATTTACAGTAAATTGCATCGAAAAAATAAATTTTGTACCTCAAAAAATAGTCAAATAGTGCATTTGTTAATTATGGTAGTTTAAACAATTATTTACTTTTATGTGGTGAACAAATATATTACTTAGGTTTTATTTTCCAGTAACATATGATCGATTCCATACAAAAACTTTATTTATTCTATCAAAAATACCTGATATATGGATATTTGTTTGTAAAAATTGCTTTTAAAATAACAAATTATTTATAAACTTTTATTAATTTAACTAAAAAACTCTTTTTGTATATAAATTGTGCGTATTCAGTGCGAAGCAAGTGACGAATCGCCGCCAATCCCCACGAAACCATTTTCATTCGGTTATTCGTTTCTAGCAAATTTAATAAATTTATTTAAATTGTCATTGCTATTGGACATCTTTTTTGGATAATTACTTTCAATTTTCTAGATATTTTCGATTGAATCAAAGCATTTATCAAACGAAATAGTAAACTCTAAATTTTGTGCTAAAAAAGAATTTTTAAAGATGAAAACTAAAAACAATTCTGAGAATGTTTAGTGGCGCACAGTGTAGCCAAAAGCACTTTTTGTGGACAAAAGTCTGTCTACAACTCAATTTTCAATGAATTTGAACGATTTTTTTTTTAATGACTGTAAGGCTTTCGGGTATATCGAGTCAATGCTAGAATTTTGATTAGCCTAAACAAAATTTTTTTATTTAACAACAAAATTAACAATACTTTTACCCCAACTTTTCAGATGTACCTTTTTTTGTAAGATTTGCGAATTGACTAAAGAAGATCCTAAGTCAGAGTAATGACTATCTAGCAATAGTTTTCAGTAGGTTAGAGTGAGAAGAAAAAATGATTTATATAGTTTTAAACAAATCAATGAACCGAAGCCATTTTTGGCGATTCGCAATTATTAGTTGTCAGAAATTCACAGCTTTTATATAGAATATGAGAGAAATATATGCTCATTATGATTATTGAAAAATACCGGCCACTTGGCAGCATTATTTAAACAATTTTTATAAACAAATACACAGTTTTCGTATGTCACCATAAATGGGCTCCATTTTTTTGCAGAATCGACCAAAAATGTTTTGCCAATGAATCCTTGGAATTTTTTTTCAAATTAACAACAACTGGTAATTATTTAAATAATATTTATGAACAAATTCACTTTTTTAACATGATTTTACGAGCAGGGCCAATTTTTTCTTGCGAAACCCACTAGAAGTGTATCGTTAGTGACTCTTA
The DNA here is from genome assembly GCA_010014905.2 of Druon quercuslanigerum. Lineage (NCBI taxonomy): Eukaryota > Metazoa > Arthropoda > Insecta > Hymenoptera > Cynipidae > Druon > Druon quercuslanigerum. The sequence goes on along the minus strand of JAAAKG020013090.1, from coordinate 31,859 downwards.
TCTGTAATTTTGTTCAAATTGATGAAGAATAATAATTTTTAAAAGAATTTTTTATAATTAAATGTACATTTCGTCCATTTTTCTAAGAATAGGCTCCATTTTTCTTGCGAAATAAACGAAAAATATATTTCCAATGACTCTTTGCCATGGTGATTTGCCAACGGATAAGAAAAGTTAATTATTTAAACCAGTTTTATAAACAAATGTACATTTTGTTCACTTTTGCAGGAATATGCTTATTTTTTCATGGAGCAAGCTAGAAATGTCTTACCAATGACTCCTAGTTGCCTTGTTTGTCCATTTAACAAGAACTGTTCATTATTTAAACAAAGTTTGAATTCCTGTTTCGAATGATTGTCAGCAAGTCCGTGAAATCACTTACCAAGAACATTGCGTACTTACTGATGAATTGACTTTTATTCCGTATCACACTTCGCCACTGTCGACAATATTGTGGATAGACTGTATCACGCAGCTTCCTTTTTATTTGCAATAACTGTTCTTCAGAGAACTGGTATGCACTTTTTATGTCATCCATTATCGCATCGATCTTACCACTACATTAGTTCGAGTCACTATTCCAAATGATTTCACATAAAGTTGAATTACTAATTCTGTAATTCATTTTTGCATCTACAAGTTTTAGAAAAAAGGGGATAGGAATCAGAAAAACATGTTTTATATTCGGTTAGAAGAAATTATCAGTCGACATTTGGTGTACGAAACGTGATTACAAAACAATAAAAAACAATAAAAAAATGTAGAAGTTAATTAAAAAACCAAAAAAAAACCTTTATTCAACAACTGCTACTTTGAAGATGGTGAAGAGGTTTAACGTCTGTTCATTATGTACGGTAATAAAACATCAAGACAAAAGCAGTTCAACTTTTTAGGAACACTCATGATAATTTATGGAATAATTTATGCACATCATCGGTTGTTGGAAAAAAACGATTTCCAATTAATAAATAATTTGATAACACTATAGCTAAAAACCCGTCACACCTTTGATTAGTATATGTAATGACCTTGGTTTTTTAGCTCACTCCGGAAACAAATGTATCATTGAAAAATGGTCAAAGTATGTTTTTCTAAATAAATATTGTTTAAATAATGAACAGTTCTTATTCTTTGCACAAACAAGGCAACGAGGAGTCATTGGTAAGACATTTCTAGCTTACTCCACGAAAAATAGGCCTATTCTTAGCCTATTCTTGGAAAAATGGTGAAAATGTGCATTTAATTATAAAAAATTGTTTAAAAAATCAATATTTTTTATCAGTTTGAACAAAATTACAGCTAGGAGTCGCTAACGATACATCTTTAGTGGGTTTTGCAAAAGAAATTGGCCCTTTTCGTGAAATCATGCTAAAAAAGTGAATTTATTTATGAATATTATTTAAATAATTACCAGTTGTTGTTCACAAGAAATTTTTGGTCACTTTTGCAAAAAAATGGAGACTATTTATTGTTACATACGAAAACACTGTGTATTTTTTCATAAAAATTGTTTAAATAATGCTGCCAAGCAGCAGATATTTTTAAATGATCATAATGAGGCATATATTTCTCTCATATTCTATATAAAAACTGTGAATTTCTAACAACTAGTAATTTCAAATCGCAAAAAGTGGCTTTTGTTCATAAATTTGTTTAAAACATTGTAAACCATTTTTTTTCTCACTCTAACTTACTGGAAACTTTGCTAGATAGTAATTAAACTGGCTGAGGCTCTTCTTTAGTCATTTCGCAGATCTTACAAAAAAAGGTACATCTGAAAAGTTGGGGTAAAAATATTGTTTATTTTGTTGTTAAATAAAAATTTTTGGTTAAACAGAATCGAAATTCTCGCACGGACTCGATATACCCGAAAGCCTTACGGTCATTTAAAAAAAGCAAACGTCCAAATCCATTGAAAATTGAGTTATAGACAGACTTTTGTCCACAAAAAGTGCTTTTGGCTACACTGTGTGACATGGTAGTTGGGCATAATATTTAAACAATGAATAATATAAAAAATAAAATAGACTCGGAAAGGATTGGAACTTTAATTGACAAAAGGCATGCACACGATACATGTAAAGGTCAAGTTTCAGGCGATGAATAGAGACTGGGTGTTTGCAATGTTAGGGAGTGAATGATCTCATCATGGTAAAATAATTACGAGAAACTATGCACGTAAGGAAACTAGATATTTTATGTGTATCTGAAACAAAGAAAAAGGGCCCTAAAAATACAGACATACAAAAACAGCATCTCGGAGATCATGGTTTCCGATCTCCCATACTGCTGCGGGTTAGAATGAAAGTAGGAATCAGAAGATTTTTTATCATAGCGTGCTACGCCCCAGTTGACGGTGATACAAGAGAAGTAAAATACGCCTTCTGGGACACTTTAATTGACACAATAAGTTTTTGCGATCATGGTGAAAGAAGAATTCCGCTAGGAGATATGAATGAATGGGTAGGCATACAAAATCCGGATACGCATAGAGGACTAGCTAGTTTCGGAGATCCAAGAACAAACTACAAAGGGGACAGATTAGTTGGTCTGTGCTTACAAAAGGGCCTGCTTATTACAAATACTTGAGTTACGCATAACATGATCCACATGTACACCTGGTCTAAAGGAAACAGCCATAGTATAATTAACTTTGTTGTTGCGGATGAAAGACTAAGAGAGCTAGTCAAAGATACGAGGGTCATGAGAGCTTCAGAATGCAATACGCGAATAAAAATTGCACACTTGTTGAAACCGGAAGTGCAAATGTATTTTCAAAATAAGATAAGCGAAAAAATAGATAGGTCAACTTGGGAAGCACTTACACGCGACAAAGATATAGATAGCGCAAGGATTATGTTCCAGATATCATTGTTACATGTGCGATCGAAGTGTGTGGTACTACGGCTCTAGGCAGAATGCCTGGTGATGCGTGGTTGAATGATGAAATTCAGGCAGCACAAAAAGAAAAGCAAGAACAGTACGAGAGGACTTGGAACATAACATGTCTTAGCAAGGAAGAGAGAAATATATGTAAAAATGATTGCAGACACAAAAAGAGGATACTTAAACGACTAGTCAAGGAAAGTAGAAATAAGATCAAAACAGAAGAAGAGACGAAAATACAAAACGACTTTAAAGGAAGCAAAAAAACTGCTTTTTAAAATTATGAAGGGTAGTAAAAGTACAGAGATCGTTAGCATCAGAAATAGTAAATGTGAAATGCTTTATTATTTAGACGAGATACTAGAAAGAGTGAGAGACTCTTTTAGGAAATTAGTGGGAGATGAATCTATAGGGCAACACAACTGCGATATAGAACATGATGCATTGGAAAACTGAATTGATAAAGTCTGCGTCACTGAGGTTAGGGATTGAATTAGGAACTTCAAAAGTTAGTGTAAACAGCATTAACGCTCAAATGCTTAAACACGGTGGTGCGTACATACTATATTGACTGCGCGAATTGATAAATTTATGTATCGAGTTTGCAGAGGTCCCACCCGATAAGGAAAAAAGCGATTATCGTATCAATTTCCAAAAGAAAATAAGATAAAAGCGACTTCAATAATTACAGAGGAATCAGCTTATTACGTATCGGAAGTGAAATATACTTAAAAATACTTGTTCGTAGGGTAATGAAAATAGCAGAAGAAAAGATATAGGAAATCCAAAGTGGATTTATACGAGAGATATCATGTACAGACCAAATATTTAGCTTGATATAAATCACAGAAAAAAGTATAAGAGTATGAAAAAAGTGTCCTTTGCTTTTGTTGGCCTAGAAAACTCTTTTAACAAGGTAGATAGATGTTAACTTTGAGAATTCCTGAAAGAATACGGGGTCCATGCATGGCTCCTACAAGCAATAAAAATAATATATGCGGGCAGCAAAGGAAAGGTCCTCTTCGACGAAGAAGTGGTCAATCTTGAAAAAGTAAGAGTACGTGGATTATCGTTCGCAGATGATAATGTTGTAATGGCAGATTCAATTGCAGACATGCAATTAAATAAAATAAATAAAAAAAACTATGTTGTTCGAAAAAAGGAGTGAGAAAATAATATGCAATATTGTATTAAATGATGATAGAATTGAACAAGTTGATAAGTTCGTATCCCTTGGCAGCTTATTCACTAGGGACGGAAAGATGGATGAGGAGTTAGATAGGCGCATAAGTGAGAGTAAGAAGGTTATCGGTAGAGCAGGGCTCATTTTCAAAAGTAAAAATATATCAAAAAAAGCTAAAATTGCAATATATAATTATATTTTTATACCGATTGTGCTATGTGGCAGCGAGACATGGACCTATAAAGAAAAGGATAAAAGTAAAATTAACGCGATTAATATGTGATTCCTGCGCATTATATGCGGGAAAAAATTGATGGAAAAAGTGAGTAAGGAGATAATCCTCAAAGAATATAGTGCAGGAGAGGCAGAGGCAGGTCGCGAAAAGAATGGTTAGAATGTGTGAATGAAATCCTACTTATAATAAGTTAATAAAAAGAGTGTCAGTAGAATAAATGAAGCCTGAAACAATATAGCTTGGATACTAATGGACCCAAGTGGGGAATCTGATATGACAACTTTGTTAGGCTCTTTACTTGGGGTGATTGCTAGAAAAATTGATCATCAACCTGGCTCGAAGCAGTGTTGCGAAACGAACGTGTTATTCAAATAAATAATACTCCCTTCCCCACCGAGTGAGTCATGCATACACCGAAAGGGAAATGACTGAAGGGTATAATAATAATAATAGTTATACGGCACTTAGGTTGTTATGGAAGGTCACATGTTTCACATTATCAGCATGCGATACGAATGAAGAATGCAAAAATATCCTTTCGCTAAAATATTTTGTTGAATTTCAAGGACATTTTAATCCCATAAAAAGATTCCTAAAACAAGTGCCAATTACAATTTTCTGCCTGCGAATCCTTTAGTTTGATAAAAAGGATTCCTAAAGTACTTCGATTCCATGAAACTTGGTACTGGAAAACATTCCGGAAGCACGGACAATAGTCAACTTTGATGATTAACAGGCAAAGGACCCTCTCAGCTCGTCATCTTTTCCTGGGGGCAAACTTCCTAAAACAGAAGTAATTTGATTTGGAAGTAGTTTGCCAAGGACTTTCGGTGGCCTACTTGAGAGCTACTCTAAATCCCTCACCCTTAGAATCACTTTCTCAAATGCTCACCCACATCCCCCATCCTCTGCATCTTATTCTTGATCTCTCTCAGCTTCTTGAGGCAGTTTGGTCTTGCATTAATGTATGCCATACCACTTGTCGGCAACTAGATCAACCGCAGTATCAACCTAAGAGGTTTGGAGATGTGCTGACAAAACAGTAGTCGCGGTCGCTTCGCGTACTCGACGATGCAAACCATCCCAATGTATGGCATAAGAAAGCAGATCTATTGCTAATTCAGATATTATCATCTTCTGAAGACCAGCATCTTCTTTTTATACTTGAATTCTATAAATTCTTTCAGTTCCTTGAATTCGTTGAATTCTTTGGATTTTTTTAATTCCTCGAATTCTATAAATTCTTTGAATTCTAAAAATTCTCTAAATTGTATGAATTACTTTAATTCTATAAATTCTAAAATTCTCGCGAATTCCGTGAATTCCGAGAATTCCATGAACCGCTTGAATTCTGTAAATCCCGTGAACTCCATAAAATGCTTTAATTCCATGAATTCCGTAAATTCCTTGATTTCCATGAATTCTTGAACTCCATGAATTCCTTTAATCCCGTAAATTCTTTGAATTCCTTAAAATCTTTGGAGTTCCTGAATTCGTTTATTTTCTTTAATCCTTTGAATTACCTGAATTCTTGGAATTCCTTCGATTCTTTGAATTCCGTGAATTCAAAATATTTAAATGGATATATTAAACTGCAGAGTAATAAGTAAGAAACCTATCTTCTGTTTGCCGCGCTGGTATGCGTACTAAAACGAGGGACCAACGAAAAAAATGTAGTGTTTCTTTCAGACGACCAACGCTAGAGCAGTTCTTTAGACAACTACTCCGAGAGAGGTTTTCTTAACATGCAGGTATCGATATGTTCTTATGTTTAAACCACACCATTTAATATTTTTTTAATATATCATTTTTATAACTGTGAGTATCTCACCTTGTTCAATATTAGAAATTAATTATTAGGATCCTGTGTGACATTAAGGGGGGGGGGGGGGTGCAACGGTACAAGTTATTCATTTAGGAACTGTTGTAAATTTTTAAGTGACATTTCAAGAATATCGTGTAAAATTTTTGTCCACAAAAAGATGCTCGCATTTTTTTCGGTTTTGTCAATGAAAGAACTGGAAAAGTCGATTTCTGTCTTTAAAAATCCGCCATTTTGTATCTGTAAAATCGCAAAAAAATATATCGACAAGATCGTTGCATTCTTGCGACATATCTGTCAAAAGTGTATACCAGATTTGGTGATGATCAGTGCGTCAGTTTCGGAGAGAGACTGTTCATTGACCCACCCCCCCTTAAAGTTTAACCTTTTTGGAAAAAGTAGATATTAGCACCTATTAAGTTGTATTTTTATAAATAATAATAAAGTTTATGAATAAAATAAAAAAAATAAAAAATTGGTGCAAATAGCTATTTGTGTCCGAGGATCGAAGCCTGTGCCCACCTTCTATGTTTGGAAAAAAACAGCCAAGTAAATTAGTTAGCTTGCACTAATATTATCCTTGCACATTCTGCTGCATTAAGCACTTTGCACATAATTTAGAAGCACAAAAGTCCTCACCTTAGAAGTGGATGTTATAAAAACTTCTTTTCGTGAGGTATATTCCCAAATCGTCCGAGTGCACTGGAACCATTATTTAACCCAAAAAATTCACATAAAGGAGAATTTTCTTACTTGCTGTTATAACATGATAGAACAAATTTTCAAAACTGACAAATAATCACTGAAAGTACGACCTAAGATATATACCGCAGGTAATTTATTAATTCAGTAAGATATATTAAATAAAGAGTTGCAATTTAGAATGACATAAAAAAAACTTTATTCTTGTTTTCTACATTTTAAGCGGACAAATATTACTACTGCTTTAATTCGCAAGCTCACAAAATCCCTAAACCAATAAGTATTTAAACATTCATAATCCTTAGATAAAATCATAAAATGCTATATTCTACCTTACCTTCTAATTCTACCTAACAAATCTAATCCGCAATAATTGTTTCATAAAGAAAAATGTCAATGTCACTATTTCTCGAGACTATAAAAACTATTGTACCACCTCATATAGTCTCTCAATGTTTTTCACTAAAAAAAATTCTGGTAGGGTAGGGTGGGGCAGGATGAGCATAGTTGTTCTTTTCACGTCAGTATTTAAAATATGCTAATTCATTTCCTGAAAGTAACACGTTATATACAGGGTGTTCAAAAAGTCTCGATAACCTAAATATCTCTCCAGGTAAATATTTTTTCAAAAAGGTCAAGGTCATTATTGAAGTACCTTTAACGGGGAATCCAGTAGTGACCTTGAATTTGACCTTGAACTTGATTCTTAAGGTTATTTCAAGGTCAATTTTGTTTTTTTAAATGGGAACAATCCATGAACAATATATGAACTGAGTACATGTTTGGATGTAAAATTTTCCGTTCTTTCGATTGCCGTTGTCAAAAATAGGGGTTCCCATTTGAAAAAAGAAAATTGACCTTGACATAACCTCGAAGATCAAGTTCAAGGTCAAATTCAAGGTCACCACTGGATTCCTAGTTAAAAGTTACTTCAAGAATGACCTTGACCTTTTTAAAAATATTTGCCTGGAGAGATATTTAGGTTATCGAGACTTTTTGAACACCCTGTATATTCTAAAAACATTTTTAATTAAAATTTTACCAATATAACAGTTAATAAAAAAGTATTTTCGGAATAAGAAACGAAAAGAAAGAACTAGTGTGCTTGGCTTATATCATCTCTTCCCTGGGGCGGGATGGGCCACTTAATAAAATGACTTATTATATATTATTTGTAAGTAAGAGTATTTATTAGTTACAGTATTTCAAAAAGATAACATATCTGATACATATTTATCCAAAATTGAACTGAAAATTTCAATTATTCAACGTTAAAATAATGCAATCTCTAATAGTAACCTCAACCGTAAGTAACACTACAAATAGTAAGTAGACAAACTATTAACACTGATATATCTTTTAATAATTGTATTACAGCAATAAATATAGCATTTTTTCGACTTACCAATGTACATTGTCTCAGTAAAAGTTAAATACTAAAATACGAAAACTCCCAAATACTAGACTGGTCTGCTACAATGAATACATTACACTGAATTTCATATATATTGGGATATTAAGCCGTATTTTTTTCTAATTTTTCTAGTATTTCACAAGTTTTCAAACAAAGTTACTTCAGAAATATATCAGAAAAACAGGGATCTCTGCTGGTTGACAGCAACTCATATTATTTTCTAACACATATCTATAATAGTGCTGCTGTCATACTATTTCTGAGCATTCTTATCGACTAGATTAGTTTTTCATACGTTTACATCACAATTAACACCCTGCACAAGGCGATAATATGAAACATTGCATCCTAACCTATTGACTGCTACACTAATAGGTTAGATTAATGCACAGGAAGGGGTGGTTTATTCCGCCCCAGAACAGTGTTTCATTCCGCCCCAATTGACACTTTTTAGTCAAATCAAAATTTCACCTATTTCAGTTTTACAATTATATATAGATATATTGAAAATTAAAGTTTAATAAATAAGTTATCTAAATAACAACTGCAAAAACATCTAATATTTGAATTTGTGTGATTCTGGAACTTTTTAAACAAACGCAAAATAGCAGAATACAGGTCTTAAAATTTTTATTTTCGTGTTTCCAAATTTATTAAACATTCAGCGAAATTTTTTTAACAGACGTTTTATAACATTCTTCCTGATATTGATAAAAAAAAGTTACAAATGAAATGATAGCCTACGAGAAAATTTAGTGGCTCATCTTACCCCCTATGCTCATTTCGTCCACCCTACCCTATTTTAAGAAAATATAAGCAATACTTGTGTTAAAATTCTGCTATCCTGGTTATTTTACTCTTTGATATTTGGAAAGCCAGGCTATTTTATTCTTTGATATTCAGCGGAGAAAAACGTTTTAAAACTAAGAAATGATATAATGTGATTAAAGTAACTAAATTAATTTTTACCTTATCATTATAATTAGAAGGTATCAGTGTTATGTGAAAACTGACTATCGCGGATTTCTTTACATTTCCAGGTTTCGAAACCTGCTGAATCCGAAAAGCAGGTTTCACGATGGTATCTGTCTGTCTATATACTGCATGACTTTTGAAAGACTAATCGGAATAGATTGTGCTTTGCATACATCTTTAGGGGTCATGATGAAAGGTCTAATTCGTTAGCCAGAATTATACGTGTTAGAGCACCAGAGATTTTTTATTAATACATTGATTAAAGAAATCATTTTAAAACATACACAGGAAGCGTTTCTTTGCAAGATCGGCGTTTGAAGTTATAACGAGGGTAGTTCAAATATCCCTTAATTATCGAAACAATAAAATTTTTTTTTATGCGGGATAAGGCAAAGAGATTTTTTAATAATACATTTATCAACAAAATCACTTTAAAACATACACAAGGTGCGTCTTTAAGCAGGATTTTCATTAGAATTTATTGCCAGGGTAGTTTAATCATCCCTATGTTATTCATACTACCATAAGGATAAGAAGATATCGGAATGTGTATTAAATGTTTGTTTTACATGGTTTAAATACTAAAGGAAGAAAGTCGTTATTTTTAGATAAGTACAGTGACGTCACAGATTTATTGATCGTACTATTTAGAACTGCAATCACTTAAAACACGAAACGGGCCTACGCCGCGGTGTAATAGAATAAGAAATTTTGTTTTGTGACCGTTACTTATTGAAGAAAGAAAATTGATACTTATCTATAATATAATATAATATAATATAATATCTATAATGGGAACGAGCAGAAGTTTTTTGTCTAAAATATCGGTTTCCCTGATTTAATAATTATAGGGTGATTAAAATATCTTCATAATAAATTATAATGAAAACCCTGCTGAAAGCCGCTTCCTGTGTATTTTTTAAAGTGATTTTGTAGTCCTGACTATGAATATTATATATCAAATCTTTGGTGATTTATCCCTTAAGAAATGTTGATGCCTCTGCTTTTCTAATCGTAAGATGTTTAAAGAACCCTTTAGAAAAATTCAAATACTTATCCATGTCGTCTATACCTTCCCCACTTGCTTCCACAAGATTTTCTGTCCGTTAGAGTTAACTCACAGATATATCTTGGTAAGAGAACGTATCATACACTTTTTTTTGAACTCATTTTCTACCCTGATGTTTCAATCAGAACATCTATTGCAAATTCGTTCATTAGGGAATGCCATTGTCCTGCTTTCAATACTTGAGGGATGTTAAAACATTGATTAAAATTAATTCAAAGACATATTCTTGGTATGCACGCTTCCTCTACTTATTTGAAAGTGATTTCATACCGCAGAAGTTGAATCCCATGAATTTATTTAATTTCACAAATTCCTTGAATTCCTTGGTTTCCATAAATTCCGTGAATTTTTGGAATTCCATGATTTCCATGAATTCCTTTTTTGCCATGCATTTCATCAGTCCGATGAATTCCACGAATGCTGCGAAATCCGTAAACTCCTTGAATACCTTAAATTCCATGAATTCAATGAATTCCGTAAATTCTTTGAATACTCTGAATTTCTTGAATCCTTGAATTCCATGAATTCCTTAAAACCCGCGAATTTCAAGAATACGCGCACTTAGCATGCTACCTTTATGGAATGTGACTTGGCGCTTGTGCCTGATATCACAAGAAGTCTCACTTCAAAAAGTGGTAAGTAAATTGTCGCTACGTTTAATTTTTTTACCGGTACCGAGAGTGTATACAATTTTTCTCAAATTTGGACCATTTTTTTATTTTTTTCATTTCAGACTTCAAATAAAGCTGAGCTGTCTCCCTTTTTCCCAATAGATCACATTCTTTGTCTTCAAAACAAATATTTAACGTATAAAAGTGGAGGTTAAAAAGAAAATAAACTTTTCTGAAAAAGGTTGAAGAATATAAATCCCCCTCCCTTAATTGATTTTCGGTCTTTACTTTTGAAAGCTCAACAAAAATCCTCCGTAACTCTTGATTTTTATTTTTCCTAAAAATGATTATAATGAAATAATGGGTGTAAAAAAATCATAGAAATTGTGTGTGAAAAGAAAGCTTGTATATTGATGTTATAAGTGCTGCAATTCACTGAAATTAATAATTAAAACATTTAGTGAGATGGTAAAAATGACATATTTCAGACCATAGGATTGCGATATTTAATGTACCAAAAGCTCCTTAGAATGTTCAGAGTGAAATTTTCAGATCACTTCAGCAGAGGCTCACATATTACGCTCTTACCGAAGTGTCCGAGTTTGTTGGGCCTATAGGTAAACAGAACTCCTCAGTACCGGAACTCCGGTACTGACGCTGTTGGTACTGCAATGTTGTTCGTTCCAACTTCTCGGACACTTTTAATTGGTTTCCGTAAGTCAGGAAAGTAAGTTTAGTGGCTCTTCAATGTTCGTAAATGTCAGTAGTGTTCTTCAGTTCGTACAATTTCGTATGAATGTTACAAAAATGTTCTGAAATCTATGCAGCTTTTCGGAAACATTTGACTATATACAAATTTATTTGACTTTATTATTGTTACTCAATTTTAAATTTGAAGTTCTAAGTGATTGCCCAGCTAATGAGCCTCGCAAAAAAAAAGAATAATCTTAGTTTAGAGATTTGCATACAGATTTTTATTATCCTTATAAAAAATTCGTATAAATTAACAAAAATGCGGAGAACTAAAGGCCACCAAATATGACCATCAGCTCTGTACATATACTTACGTCCATGATCAAATAAAATAAGGATAAAGAGAAGAAAAATAACGCATCCAATAAATTCCCTTTCTTCTTTGGTTTCTTTTTACCTTCCTTAATTTTATATTTCTATATATTTCGAAAAATTTATACATAAAAAATCGGCCTGCTTCGGGGGCACATTCTACTCGTGCGCGGCTTGCTTCGCTCGCAAATTTGGGCGAGCCTAGGGTACGCGTCTGTTGAATTTCGCGCTTCGTAGTCAATAAATAATTACCTCGCGCTTCGCGCTCGGATACTTCTTCTTTGCAATTGGAATGATCGGATAAAACTTTATCAAAAAGTTATCTTTTAGATCGCAGTATTTATATACGTCTTCATATTCTGAATTTTCGACTTAATCAAGCATAGATAAAGATTAAGTTGCTCAAAGCTCTGTAGGCTTTCAGGTACACTTTCTCATCGCTAGACTCTCGATGCGCGCTCAATTTTTGACAGATATTTGTAAATGCATATTTTCTAAACCACCTCAAAATAAAAAAACCACATCCCCATTTTAGACATTTTTCTCTATCTCGCGTTTTTTTATGGCTAAAGCAAAATATCCTACAAGTGTTCTTTTAGATTTTTTACCTATTTCGTGTATTAATAATTTTTAAGATTGTGAAAAAATGCCTTTATCTCCGCTGGGATCTGAACCCAGGACCTTCAGATTTCCGGTCTGATGCTCTTACCAATTGATCTACAGAGAGACGAGAAAATTTTCTTCACAGCCCCCTTACAAGCTGGATGACGACGTCATTCTTGATACTTGTAAGATTTTTCTTTCTTCTAAACATGCATACATATTTTTATTATTATTGTTGATATTAGGTTTGTTGATCAGGGAATATTTATTATTAATATTAGATGTTAATTTTGTTTGTCTACGGGTCTATGTCAATATTATTAAAATATTGATAATTTTTAAGATTGTGAAAAAAATTTCTCTATCTCTATCTCAATCTCTATCTGAAGGTCCTGGGTTCAGATCCCAGCGGAGATAGAGACATTTTTTTCACAATCTTGAAAATTATCAATATTTTAACAATATTGATATAGACCAGTAGACCAACAAAATTAATATCTAATATTAATAATAAATATTCCCTGGTCAACAACCCTAAGATCAACAATTATAATCAAAATGACGAATCTTATTGGAAAATAGTTAAAAGACAGACATCTTGTAGGATTTTTCAAACGCTATAATTTCTCGTTGAGACTTTTTTTTCGTAGTTTTTATCGTTTAGTCAATTTGTTTTCGTAACTTTTGTCGTTTTTCCACCAATTTTTTATTTTTATTTTTAATTCCATTTATTGATTACAACCAAAACTACGTCTGCTATCAAAAATTGGTTCATTACAATTTTGTAGTTCTTTTTCGGGCAAACATTTTTTGTTGAATCATTTTTTTCGTAACTTCTGTCGTTTTTCCACAAACTTTTTTATTTTTTTATTTTCAACGTTATTTTTCACGAATAAAATAGAAAATACGCGTCCTATCAAGAAATAATTAATAGAGAATTTGCAGATCTTTTTTTTGGTATCAAAATTTTTGTTGATTCATCTTTTTTCGTATCCTGCATAGTTTTACCAAAAATTGAATTTTTCATTTTTCATTATTTTCTGTGGGATCAAAATTTGAATTTTCGATTTTTATAGAAAGTCCAAGAAGTTGTTATAATAATCTTCAAGGGCTATCAAAAATACATGTTTTTGTTTCCTTGAGTTTTTTCATATCGTGCGTTTTTTCACGTAAAGTTTTAATTTTCGGTTGATTAAAAAAATGTAAAAAATGTTATAACTCTGAGAATATTCTTTTTATCGAAAAAAGTCATTGGGGTGTATTGTTTGATTTTTAATACTATAAATATCCGCGCATTTAATTTTCAAATTCAAAAAAAGGGATCTCAAAGAATTTAAAAATGCGCTCACCTTTTGAATTTTTATTGAAAATAACTGTTTAACGAATGTCTCCTTTCTTTTAGGACCTGAAAACGGCCGGACAAGCAGACAGACCCCATCGTAAAAACTTGATTTTAGGATTCAAGGGGTCTCGAAACGTAAAGATCCGTTGAAAAACTGTGGTGGCAAATTTCTGACAATTTCAATAGTTTCCCAATCATAAAGGATGAGAATTTAAAAATCTTCTCACGTATTTTCATTCGGCAACTTTATTGAGGCAAAGAAAATTAAAGCTTAATCAATTTTATCAAGCAAGGAATGCATAGCGTCGAAAAATATAAGAATTTTCTGTAAAGTTAAACACTGATTTAACAAGATTAAATATTTTTTATGATTTATGATTATTTATGTCTGATATTTTTTTAGGATTTTATGATTACTTATACCTAATATTTTTTATGATTTCATGATTATTTATATCTGACGCTACTATTTTCAATTGGCATAATTTCTGAAGTGTACCCGCCTCGTAAATGAAGACTGTCTGATCGGGCTAAAAATTGGCCCAATTGTCAACCTATTAAATAGTACTCTTCAAACCATAAATTAATACATTATAAAAAGTCAAAATTTGACCCTAATATTTGAAAATCAAAAATAAAGTGGATTTTTACAAATATCGACACTTTCCTTTCTTCGAAATAGTTTTAAAAAAAAGCTGAGGGTTTTTCCTAGAAGACTTCCAATTTTCAGAGAGGAAAGTTAATTGGGCTTTGAATAATAGAACGGTACGTAAATAAGGTGCCATGATAGGGCGGGTAACACGCGATCTCCCCTAGTTCTCTCACGCTGAAGAGGTTAGAGGACCTGATAGGAACGTCATGAGTACGGTACGTTTGTTAATAGAGTTTAATAGTTTATAGTCTGTTCATTTTAGACATGAGGTTTGTAATAATATAATTAACTATTTAATTCAAAATATCTTTTAAATTTAAATAAAAATTCTAAATATAGCACACGGTTTGTTTACTTGCGCGTTCTCCAAATTCAAAACTGAATTAACTTTTCATATAAATTTAAGTTGTTTTGATTATAGAACGTGTAACTTGCAGATTAAATTCAAAATGTTACAGTTAAGGAAAGGAGCTCTTCCTCGAAAACTTTCAAACTATCCAAAATATTTTTTGACAAATCATAAAAGTGAACATCTCCCAAAAAGAGAAATATTTCTAAAACCGCTGATACGATAAGCGTTCCATCTGAGGAATTACACCCTAATGTACTAATGATTAGGCAAAAAAAAATTATTGAACTATATAAATGTATATATGATGTTCGGTTCAGTTTAAATAAATATATGCATTATATTATATAATATAAAATCCATTTTCTCATTTATCAGTCTTGTGATTGACTTTTTACCAAAGTATTCCCTCAAACATTTTAATTACAATTACCATTACTTTTTAAAAATATTTCCTTCAAAACCTGAAATTGTTAAGATTTTATAAGTACACAGATTCTTTCCTATGCAATTTAAATTGTAGTCTTACATATTCTAATTATTATTACCCAAGTGGCGGACATTTAACACGCTAAGGGAACGTTCCAGGAACGTTCCGTGCTATTAAGGACGTTTAAAATATTTTTCTCATTGAGGTCTTAAATATTAATAATTTTTTAATTGCTCAAATTAATAATTTTAACAATTATTAATTTTTTAACTATGACAAATAATAATATCAATGATATTAGCAAAGTAAATTATTGAAATATAAAGTTCGAACTGCTTTCAAAATGTATCTCAAAATTAAATTTTATCCATATTGAACTAAATATTTTCAGACCAGCTAATCGTGGCGCCATCTGTTGCATTAGTTTGACCGACATTTCCACTCTGGATCGCAAGAGAACTGCTACTCCATACACATACACGTTCGGAGCAGGGGGTTGGTTAAAAATTATCTACTCTTAAGAGTTAGAATATTCTCGGTAAATTAAATTTGTAGAAGGTAACAGAGTAAGCTACCGAGCGTTATTGAGAATGCGAGAATTGATCGAGAATTTACGAGAAATAAAGAGAACATTCATTTTTTACTGTTATCTATTTTTTTTGTTAAACCATGTTTATTATCAAATTCAATTATACTTAAACTTAGATAGTAATAAAAATTAGGAATTGAAATTATTTTGTAGTTTTATATACAGAAAATTCTATATTTTTACAATACAATTTTATTGATTGATTATATAAATTATTTGAAAGATTAATTAACTTTATTAAATTTTCGTTAGTGATAATTTTTTAAGTAAAATTCTATATTCCTTGAGAACTAAAATTTGTCGAATTAACTAAATTACTGTAGTTCCCCTATAATGGGATAACTTAAAATGTCCTAAATTATTTTTGGACAATTGTGCATGTCTTTTGAATTCTGTTTTAATAATCTGTTAAAATTATTTAAAAAAATAAAAAGCCATTTAAAATTTTTCCAGAAATTTTGAGACAAATTTTTTTATCTTCAAACATTTGAAAATCCTTAAAAGACTTTAAAATTTTATTTTTAAATCCTGAGAAATGTATATTTTGTTTTGATAATTTTTTGAAATTTTTTTAAGCTTAAAATTATGCTTGAAACTTGTTTCACTGTTATTTATACCAAAAAAATCAACATTTTCAGTTAAAATATTTTTTTTATAACAATAAATAACATTTTAGCATTTAAAGTTTAAATTTAGCTTTATAAAATTTTTTTTTATTTATCACAGAAATGTTTGTATATGTTTTTGACAGGAGCTAGGTATGAAATGTTCATCCTTATCATCAAAAATCTCGAAAACTTTCACTCGTAAGAAAAAATTGGATTAACATAATTCATAATCTTGAGACACACCTGAAAAATCATTATTTTTATGGGTTTTCCATGGTATTTAACATGAACCTTAAATGTGCGCAAATTTTCACTGCGATTTTCTTAATCAGTGCATCAAAATACACGAGTACACGGAGTTTTAAAAAAATTGGTGGCAAAGGCTCTGTGGAACTTTTTCCAATAATGTCCCCAAAAACAAAAGTTTATTGACACTTCTTCTATTTATATGTATACAAATTTACTACTCGCCTTCGTTTAATAATATATGTAGATTATTATTTAGAAATTAGTAGACTAGACTACTGATGCCTCATTTTGTCGGGATGAAACAGAGACTTAAAGTTCTCACAGCTATGCAGATTAAATTCTTTGAAAAGTCGCTCTTATCAAGGAAGAAACTGCTATTAGTATCAACGTACTTCCGGTAGAAGAAGATAGTATTGGCGCTAACAAAGCAACGATTGTCTACCGTGAAGATCGATCAATCACCTCGGTGTTCCTGACGCAGTCAATCCAATTCTGCAGACTCTTTGTACCCATTTCTGCAATTCTAAAAGGTAGGCAGAAATTTTACATAAGATCAATATTTAAATGTTTAGTTTGAATGAGCTGCTTGAAAATATTTGGTAAACTAAACAACAGAATTGAGAATACTTTCATTAATTCAAGTATTAAGAAAATGATATTAAACAAATGAAGTACTTTCATATGGGGTAATTCACAAAATACATAATATTTTAAGTGGCGGAAGGGGTGTTAAAGTTCCTGAAAAATACATCACGTATTTTTTGCCCCTATAAAATAAATTGCACTGATAATTATATACGAAGTTTAGCTAAACTGTCATTGAGGTTTCGTCACACCCTATGGCCACCAATTTCAAGATCGTGATCCGTGAACATAGGTCTGAGTCACAGCGCTTCTACTGGAAGCCGGGATCATGTCCCTAGGAACCTGCGGAGTCTGTTTAACCTGTATTTTTATTATTATTATTCACGGTGACTCATTTTAATCTATAATTCTCAATATCTTCTAAAATACTTTATCTACGAAGAAATAGTTTGGACAAAGGTTGACCATGACCGAGGGGTAAATTTGACTGTAGAATGAACTTTGACCTTGTGGTCAATTTTCAAGGTCAAATGGAATTAGGACCCTTCTTTTAAATGAGAACCCCTATTTTTGACTGTGAAAAATGATTTTTGTGACCTTGGCAAGGTAAAACATTAAGGTGAAATGTCTGAGAAACAGCCATATGTCTTCTAAAATACTTTATCCATGAAGAAATGGTTCAGACAGAGATTGACCAGGACCGAGGGGAACATTTTACTGTACCATCAATTTTGAACTAAAGGTCAACATTGATGGCATAGTCAAGTGCTTCCCTCGGTCGCGTTCAACCTTTGTCGGAACCATTTCTTCGTAGATAAAGTATTTCAGAACATATCTCGGATTATAGATTAAAATTCGTCACCGTGTATATTTATCTTACACCGATTTACGCATCTTGTGCTTCGCACCCGATTTGTCCAAATTGCAAACTTTAATACATTATGCAACACTATTATTTCTTATATATATATATATATATATATATATATATATATATATATCAGTTCGGTTTTGATTCCTCTAGAATCAAACCGAAGCGCCTATGACAAAGCCACCGAACGCGTCCTCGGGTTGTGAATAGAGGGTCTCTGTACCAAGGGTTTTTGCTGAATATGGTTACAAAAAATTAATATGCAGTAGCGGAAATTTGTCCAGGGGAGGTCTCGAAGGAACTAACCCCCAAGCGGAGGAGTGATAACCGTGACGAAAGCTGAATGGCACCTGGGTGCGGTGTCTAGAACGGTGACTCTAAGATACCGGGCAACCTCTAGGAGTACGCAACACGAACACCTTTCCCTAGTTTCTTGTTGGAACAACAATGATAAAACCAAACATACTTGTAGTAAGTGTGGTACAAAGCGATAGAACGCGCACAATGGGTCGGCCAACAATGCCGACCACTCTAGAGCTGGGGGGGGGGGGGGCAATGAAGATGGAGTCAATGCTATTATTAGGAAAATCTTGGGGCTTTTATGTGAACGAAGCGACAAAATCACGACTTTTTACAATGCTATGATGCGAGTGTAATCCCTGAAAGGGAGAATTACATGGCACGAGTGCATGCTCTGTGGTGCGAGAAGCACCCAGAACTATCGCACTTTTCGCATCAACGTCTACGATACAATGCCGAAGTACTCCAAAAAAGGGGCTATGTAAGCAAAACGCCTACTATAAGACAGCCAGAACAAGTCGGAAGCAGAGAACAGTTGACCCTAAGGCCAAACGCGAGCAGGCATCCGATAGAGGACGAGTGATACTTTACGACCCCGAGAAATATTGACATCCAGATTTCTCCCAAGCCGAAAGATCTGGATCAAATGGAGAAAGAGCTTCGTGGACGATTTTCCGAAGAATCCGACTTCTGGACTATCAATTCGAGTGTGTATGATACAGCGAGAGCTTAGGCCGATGCAAACCGTAAATCAAAACCAACGGTTGATCATAAGACCAAAAGACGAATGCAACAACTCGCCATAAAGATAGGCTGAGTCAATCACACACTTAATGCAGGCATTCAGTGTTTGTTTGACTACATAACATCTGGCATGAATTTTACAGCCAAGGTTCGAAATTTTGCGCGCGAACTCCGGATCCGTTATCACACACTTAACAAGTCACAGCTGCTGACCATCAAGCAGCATATTGTTTAGAGAATAATCACAGTATCTGACGCTAAGAGAAGTCTAGAGCGGAGAGAAAGGTGGGTCAGAGAAAACCATCAGTTTCTCTCTGACCCATCTCGACTCTTTCAAGACCTTCCAGTTTCTGTCGACCACCCGCTCAAACTAGAGATTTCCAAAGTATCTCGGAGAGAAGTCTACGAAGTCAATATAGACTGCGCGATGACTCAGAGAACATATATAGATTCAAGGAGTTGTGTGATGCCGTCACAACAACACATGAGGAAGAATGCCCACCCGTCACTACCGAGGAGGTGAAAAAATTATTGCGAATTACGAAGAACTATTCGGCTCCGGGAACAGATAATATCAAGACCTTCTGATAGAAGAAGTTTTCTTCAACCCATTAGCATGTGGCCCGTATTTTCACCTCTTATTTGAAGTCAAAAGAGCTAATTCCGGAGTGGTTGGTCGAAGGGCGCACATTAGTCCTGTCGTAAATGGGCAACTTAGCTGACCGAAAGAACTACAGGCCAATCACTTGTCTCAACACACTGTATAAGATAATCACATCTATCCTAAACAATAGAATGGTTTGGACAATCGGACCTGTGTGACAAGAAGTGTATCAGCGTAACCTATCGTTGGCCTTAATTGATTGCCGGAAAGCTTTCGATTCGACCTCCCATAGACTCATCATCTGTCTTTTGCAAAGCTGAAAGGTTGTGATATCTGTAAAGGATACTCTCCGAAGCAGATATAAACGGCTCATCCGGCAGATTTGGTCTTCCGAACTGTTGAAAAGAAACAAAGTATCTGCAACGAACATGCGTGCCGTCCCGGTAGTACTCTATTCATTTCGAGTGGTTCCATGGACGAAGAACGAGCTCAGATCCCTTGATAACGAGACACGAAAGGTTATGCACATAAACAAAAGCATGCATCTTAAGTCTTCTATTCTGCGACTCTACATCTTACGTTGTCAAGGTGGTCGTGGAATATCGAACCTTTAATGTCTTCACAACAGGATTATTTTGGGTACAGCACATAGAGTCGCACGTGGAAGAGACCTTATCTTCAGATAGTCAGGAAGCGTGAAGAAGTGGGCAAAGAAACGTTTCTGTACACAATAGCGGAGCAGGTTGTTGAAACGCTTGGACTTAACTTCAGTGTCAGGGGTGAGCATACTGCATTAAATATTATCTATCTCTAGTACTCACTCCTGAAAGCCCGGATTCAGAAAGCACAGGAGAAAAACTTCCGAGAACAGCTCCTCGATAAGAAGATGAACGGCATCTTCCACATAGATGTGTAGGATCAGCCAATGTCACGTGAGCTAACTTTTGCTTTCCTTAAATCACCCGGATTGAAGTCGAGCACGGAGACTTTCATTTTGACATGACAAGATGGTGCCATTTCCACCTTAACATACCGTCGCCACATTTTGAGCCAAGACATTCCCGATGGTAGCTGCAGGGCTTGTTATACACACCCCGAGCATCTAGTACACATACTATCTAGTTGTCCAGCTCATGCGGGAATGACCTACATCCAAAGGTACAATGCGGCACTAAGAGTGCTTTATTACCATCTTGGACACTCTTACGGCATTATCTTTAATATTACTTCGCTAAACGCTCCTGGGGAAATAGAGCCAATTGTCGAGAATGAGAGGTGCCGCATATATTGGAACTTTATATTCTTGACAATTGTTTCTGTTGCACACTCTAGGCCTGACATAGCTCTCCTTTACTTCGAGAAGAAAACCATGTTCGTTATTGAATTTTCGGCACCAGCTGACAAAAACATTATACCCAAGGAGAAAGGAAAGAAAGGGAGGTATAGAGGCCTTGTAAGAGAGTTGCAACGGTTTCCCATGGAGTATTCTGTTAAATTCATCATCTTTATCGTCGGCGCTCTTGCAGATGCCAAGCTTTCACTTTTCAATAACCTGAAATGCACCCCTGCGTGTGAGCAATATGCTAAAACACTTGCGGTAAAATACAGAAGGCAGTCGCCCTTGGGTCGCTCCATATCCTCAGGGAGCACGAGATTTTTGCCGGATCGTCGTATTGATTTCGTCACAAACCGTAACCACCTATCTCATGGTCGTGAGGCGTGGTTATGGCTGTTAATTATATATCTTTTTTATTTTGTTTTTAATTTTATACCTAAATCTTTAAACTTATAGTAAAAAAGATTATATAAATATATATAAATCTCGTATCACGATGTCTGTTGCCACTAAACTCTGAAACTACTTAACAAATCTTGGTGAAATTGTGTATACTGTGTATAATTTCGTCCAACTTGAGGAATGCGATAATTTTTTCTGGATTTACCTCAATATTTTGTATTGCAAATTAAATTTTTATGATATGTCAATGCGTTATAATTGTTTGTAAGTTTCATGAATTTCTAATAGATGGCTGTGTTAGTTTGTTTATGGACCGACAGTTCAATATTCGATGCGATCTCGGTTAGGTAAGCAACTAATTAATGGCGCCATCCTTAGTATAATATTAATTCAACGTATTATATCGATAGAGATATTATACATAGAGGAGGGGAGCTCCTTTGCCTCTCTTTGCCATGGATGCTCGGAGGCCTGGCTCCCCTTCTATATTTATAATATCTCTGATTATAATTGAGCCACGGCAACGCGTGGCCGGGTCTGCTAGGATATATACATATATCATATTTATTTCCTTACCTCGGCCAAATTTTATTTATCATGAATACTTCAATATTTTCCCCTTATTTTGTATTAAATTTTGTTATCACTTATCCTGAAAAATGTATAATTTTACTAAAATTCTATGATTACATTCGTAATATTCATTGACATAAAAGCAGACGTATTTTAGGCCCTTGTTTATGAAATTAAAAAATTGCGCATCCTGTAAAAAAATTGCTATCTTACATTTTATTTCTTTTAAATTCTGTTATCAGACATTTTTCTCTATCTCGCGCTCTTATGCTATGTATAGGATTTTTGTTTTTATATTATTTTTCGTGGACAAAGAAAAATATTCTACAAGTCTTCTTTTAGATTTTTAACTTATCTTGTGAACTTTGGCTTAAGATGGGAATTTTTGATTTTCTATACACTACTTACGATAAATAAAAACAAAATTACAAATCATATTGGAGAATGGTTCAAAGATTTAGGTAGGATTTTATTAGGTATAGATATAGAAGGATTTTTCAAACGCTATAAGTTCTCTTTGAGACTTTTTTTCGTAGTTTCCGTCGTTTGGCCATTCTAATGCTTTCTCAATTGTCATAAATAATTACAAATTTATATATCTTTTTTTGACAAATAGCTTTTTCTATCTATCTGTTTTCGTACCTTTTGTCGTTTTTCCACAACATTTTTATTTTTATTTTTAATGCCATTTTTTTGATTAAAACCAAAACTACGTCTCCTTTAAAAAAGTGATTCATTACAAATTTGTAGTTCATTTTCAGGAAAACAATTTTTGTTGAATCTTTTTTTTCGTAACAAAAAGTACGCGTCCTATCAAGAAGTGAATAATAAAGAATTTGTAGATCTTTTTTGGTATCATACTTTTTGTTAATAGATCTGTTTTCTTATCCGGCATGGTTTTATCAAAAAATTAACTTTTTGATTTTTTTATTATTTTTTGTGCTATCAAAATTTGACTTTTTGATTTTTCAAGAAAATCCGAAAAGTTGTTATGATAATCTTGAAGGTCTATCAGAAAGCAATTAACTGAAAGGTTAACAAACTTCCCCGTTATTTTAAAACTCCCCCGTCATTGTAAAAACGTGATTTTCGAATTTAAGCGCTCTCGAAACGTGGAGATCCGTTGGAAAACTGTGGTATCAAATTTCCGACAATTCTAATACTCTCTCAATCATAAATAATGAGAATCTAAAAATGATAACATCTTGGTAGATCAGTGTTGGTAGAACAAGGTTTGTCTTTTCATTTTTTTAGATGCTAGGGTGGGTTTTGTAAAAAAATTTCTTATTTTTAATTATATTATTCATGAAAAATTTGTATACATACTCCTTTGGGTGAGAAACTTTTGCCTATTAATTTTTTTCATAGCTGACGTCTTTTGCCAAAAATTTATTATTATTTATTTAATTTTATTTTTTATTAGTAAAACAAAAACTACGCATACTGTCAAAAGTTTGGTGGCGGACAACTGTGCAGTGATCAACTGTGCACGAGTCCATCTGTGCTCGTTAGTAGGCACCGATACGTCTGTGCACAGATGATAACGTGCACATATGGTACCCTAGCAACAGTTCACGTGCACAGACGCACAGTGGGAAAAAATGACTTCTTTGGTTGAAAATAACGTAAATCCCATAAATATTGACCGATTTGGATAACGACAAATTTAATAAAAAGCAGGTAAGTTTTCTAAGAGAGTTGTTGAGCCGGATTTTTAAATTAGGTTTTCATTTTTTTTATAAATAAGCAAATATGACGAAAAAATTGCTGTTTTTGCGATTTAACGTTTCCGGTGCTCGCCAATAACAGAAAAATGGTTGAAATCGCCTAAGTTACACAGAGTAATATTAGTTAAAGATGTTTCAATATTATACAATAACGTTTTTTAAAGTTATGTTGCAAAAAATTAATATGGAAACAACATTATATATTTTAAAATTATTCCTAAAATTATAATTCTTCATATTATAACCAAATATAGCGAATAATTGCATTAATAAGGCATTTTTCTACAGAAAAATTCGTTTACTTTCTATATCAACTTCTTTAATTAGGAATTTCTTGATATCTTCAGCAAAATTCATAGTTTTTTTATCAATTTTATTATTTTCATAAACAAATTTAACAAACAACTGCATTAATCAGGCATTTGTCGGTAGAAAAATTATTTTTTCTATTTTAATTGTTTAAATTAGGAACTTCATAATAAATTCCGCAAAATTCATCATTGTTTGATCAATTTTATGATTATTTAAATAAATTTTTAATAAACAAATGCATTATTGGAGCATCTACCTACGGAGAAATTCTTTTTTTTCGATTTCAGACTTTCAATTGAGTTCTTCATTATAATTGCAGCCAAATTCATAATTAGCTGATCAATTTTATGATTTTTTAAAAACAAATTCATTATTCGGGCATTTGTCGATGGATATTTTTTTTCAAACGTCAGTATTTTTAATTGGAAGCTTATTGATAATTGCCGCAAGATTCAAATTTAGTTGATAAATTTGATAATTTTTAAAAACAAATTCAATAAACAATGCATTATTTGGTAATTTCTCTATGGAAATAATCGTCTTTTTTAATGTCAGTGTTTTTATTGAGATGCACCATAATAAATCAGCTTCGAATTCTCTTCGGTGTTTCAACGTTGCATGCGTGGATTCGCATCATGGAATGTGTTCTGCATATAGGCTATCGTTTATGCTTCTATAAATGGCAAGTGAAAACGGAAAATGAGAAAGAGCAGGTAAAAACTACACAAAAAAAATAATTCAAAAAGAAATGTTTATAAAATGGGGTTCATCGTTGATATTCCAAGACTTGGCTCGGGAACTTCAAACACGGGAAATACTGCAAGGAGATTTTTACGAGATCCTGAATTGACTTCTTAAATTACTGGTGTTAGCAAACAGTTGATTCATAAATTTAGCCTGATTTTGCAAGCAATGGCTTCAGGAGAAGTGATTGATACTGTTAAATTTGAACACTATTGCCGAAAAACAGCGAAGTTTTAATGTTTTTAACTTTTTAAACATATCCGATAATTCAAGACTTTAAAATATAGCAGAGAGTCTACTAATACAGATTTTGGTCACAAAATGTTGATTTTCACTGATTCAAAAATTGTTTATCATAGAAAAAAGTGAAAGAAAATGGTCATTCTAATCAATTCTGAAGCTGCAGCCTTATCAAAAGAATAAAAGAAATAAGAAACTTAAACTGAAAGGACTGAGATTGAAAAAAAAACTTTTTCGTCGACTAATACCCAAATAATGCATATGATCATTAAATTTGTTTTTAAAAATTATAAAATTGATTAAAACAAATGCCAGATTAATGCATTTATTCATTAAATTTCTTTAAAGAAACCATAAAATTTATCAACTTATTATTAATGTTGCTAAATTTGTCATGAAGTTCCCAACTAAAAAGACTGGCATTGAAAAACCCGAATTTTTCTGCCGACAAATGCCCGAATAATGCATTTGTTTAATAAATGTGTAAGAAAATGATGACATTAATCTACAAGTTATGAATTTTGCAAAAATTATCATAAAGCCTGATAACTGCATTTGTTTATTAAATTTTTTGTTATATAAACAATCAGACTCTTAAGATAAATTGTTTTGAATATAATATTGTTCCCATTCAAATTTCTTGCAATATAACTTGAAAAAACGCATAATTATGGAAAATCGTAGAAGACATATTTTCAGCAAATAATTAGTTCACAAATTTTTTTTGTTTATTGTATAATATTGGAAAACTTTTAACTAATGTTACCTTATGCAACTAAGGTGAGTGTAACAACTTTTCTGTTATTGACGAGCACCGGAAACATCAAATAAAAAAATTACCATTTTTTCGTCATATTTATTTATTTATAAAAAATTTAAAACCTCATTCAATAATCAGGCTCGACAACTCTTTTAAAAATATTATCAGATTTTTTCTTAAGTTTTTCTTATTCGAATCGTTCAATATTTGTGGACTGTACGTTATTTTGAACCAAAAACGTCATTTTTTTTCTTTATGAGAAAAGATGGAAGACTCCCAACTGTCCAGGACTACATTATTGCTATTAATTTCTGAAATGACAATTTCACGCGCACAGATAACACACTCTCAACTGGACACGTGACCACTTGGTAGACTCCCAACAGGGCTCGTAAAACGTTAGTTGAATACCATCTGTGCACGTCTAAATGTTGAGGTGTACAGTTGGAAGTCCTATTTATGCACATGCACAGTCTTGGTAGTAGGCAACAACGTGCACAATTTTATCATCAGTCCTCGACTTGCACATTAGGTTAAGTGCACAATTGCTACGGGTACGGTTGTACCCCGCGCGAAAAGATACTGTCACAGTTGGGAGTATCCGATCTGTCCACGTGGACTCGCAATTTTAAAATCTGATCGGATTATTTGAGACATGCACAGATAGTACCCTAGAGACGGCTCCCATGTACAGATGGGAGACTCCTAACTGTATATGTCAAATGTTAAGACGTTTACAGATGGTACCCTAGCAACTGTCAACGTGCAATGATGGATGTGCAGAGATGGCCTGTTCACAGTTGTACCTGTTGCCATTAACGTATATCTATTTTTTAATTCGTAGCTTGTTTTGTTCGTGTAAAGATATAATTTTTCTATTTTTATAGTCATCCGTAAAAAATTCGTAGATCTGTTTAAAAGGTACATTTTTTTTTCTTTTTTCTTATCTTGCGTAGTTTGACCGCAAAATAGGTTAGTTTTTTTGTTATCGAAAAAACTCATTTGAATAAAATGCTCTTTTTTATGCATTGCGAATAGACGTACATTGAATTTTCAAACCTTAAAAAAAGTTCGTCTCAAAAATTTTGAATATGTTCCAACTTTTTGAATTTCCATCCAAAGTGGCTGTCTAACGACACTAACCTTCAGTTTAGGACCCTTGAAAATTGGACACTATCAAAGGCTAATGCAATCTGTCAGTAGTTTCGAAAGTTATCGTGCTAACAGATTAAAAATATACAGAAACAGCGACACATGCAGACACAGAAGGTGTCAAAACATGGAAATTTGGAAAAAATAGGGGAGTGTGGAGGTCAAATTTTACACAAACCTTCTCTCATGAGAATGTAAAAAATGATCGATTGAGCAATGATATTACAACGTTTGACTAAAAATTGAAAAATTTACTGTTCTTTATATAACATACATACAAGAAAGTATGAGTGGCGTGACCACTCAACCATACCAACATACACACAAGTTTTTTGAGTGGTAAATCCGAATTTCGTACCAAATTTCCTCCATTACGTCACATTGTGCAGAAAATGAAAACTCTTTATACATTTCTTAAGTATATCATAGGATGCGAACTTGGCGCTTTTACTCGAATTAAAAGTTGCACCTTACAGTTGAAGATAATTATGTTGAAAACATTATTAGCCTATCTTGAGCAGTGACTCGACACCAGCGACAGACATATTTTCTAAGACTATCATCTTAAAGTACAAGGTCAAAAGATAATTTTTCTCAAAACCCTGACGTGGTCGAGCAAATCTTATAAAGTAACCAGTTTTTTATTAATATAGTTCAAAATTGATGTTGGAAAACGAAATAGTACTTGATTCGGAACGAGCTGATTGGCGTGAATGTATTCTTTTGTTGGGCGGCGGACCCCGATAAAGTAAATCTTAATCTTTTCTTGTGCGGAAAAATTTCGTAGCCTTGTTTTGGCTAAGACGACGTTTACTTGTCTCAAGACGAGCCTTGTCTTGGCTGAAATGGGCTAACCTTTTTCGACTCATAAATGTGATTAAAATTGAAGAAAGAAAAATGTGTAATTATTCTTAAATTACTTATTGTTAATTTAGAAAATTCAGATTCTGTGGATCTAAATGAGTATAACGATTGTTTAATCATTAACAAGGATTAGCTTTTATGACAATCAGTATGACCCTTTTTTTAGGGCAGGTAGAATCTCAAACTTATAAACCGCTCATTTTGAAGTCAACACATAAATTAAAGTCTGGATCCGTCTCAAAACTGAGAAATGCTGAATTCGATCTCTTTCTGCTTCAGCATGTCTTGATTAGAGGCAATTCAAGTTCAAACCAGGTTGACAAATTTTTACTCGGACAGTGGATAGACTGAGATTCATAGATCGGATCGACTAGTTTCTACACAGATCATATTTTATGAAAAAAGATAATTAATAAATAATATTATTCTTTTTATTGCATTAAAGTATAATATATAGATTTGGCAATTAACTAAAAATATTTAAGAAAATTTTTTGTACACAATAAAAGAAAAAAATGAGGTATGAAGAAAAATTTGGGGTTTAAATATTCTTAATTTAACTTCACGGAAATTAAAAATTGGAATTTTAAAAGAAAAACCTTATTTCATCGATTTCTTCCAGAATATTTGTTCCGTATTGTACAATAAATTACGTTTCGGAATCTGACCAATTCCCTTACCAGATCATGTTATTTAATTTCGCAGAGTTTATGGATAAAAAAAAATTTGAAGACGTTAAAAATTTTATTTATAACGGTAACGGTGTCGGCAGTCTGCGTCCCGATCTTAAGAAAAATGTTCTCTTAAAATGAAGACGAAGAGTGCACAGTCCTTCATGCTTATAATTTAAATTCTTAACGTTTTAAAGTTTCTCTGTTTTTATCGATAAACTCTTGCGAAATAAAATCAAATAATCTGATAAGGGGATCGGCCTAATTCCGAAACATAATTTTTTGTACAAGTTTGAATAAATGGTCTGAAAGAAGTCGATGAAATAAGGGTTTTCCTTACAAAATCTAAGAAAAATTGAGTTTCCGCAAGTCTCAATATTTGCTGTGTGTTTAACTTTTGATCTATTTTTTATATTATGTTGCTGTAACTTTGTCCCGTCGCTTCAACACACTCAGGCATTTAAAATATTTAATAAATTTCATTTTTTTCGAACATGAATTTTAATTTATTACATCGCCATATTTATTTTAATAAAAAATAAATAATTTTTAAATGTTAAAATTGCGTGATGTGTGAACAAATCATTGAAAGTAACAAATTTCGTTAGGTTTAATTTTTATTTACGCAATCAAAAATTAATCAAAATAAATGAAATAAATCATTTATGTTAAAATTTAGATTTTATGGAAGATTGCAAATAAAATACATATTATTAGACATACTATAATTATTATAATTTTAATATTAATTTATTATAACTTTACTGCATAATTCAAGTACAGAACACAGTTCGTACATTAATATTTCAATCATCCCAAATATGCAGCAGTGTTCATTTAATTATTACTTGAGAATTTGTGTGTATATGCATGTGTGTGTGTGTGTATGTTTGCATGCATGCATTATGTATGCATATTTAATCTCTCCCTTTTACGGGTTTGTGGGCCTCCGCTCTTCGTACATATGTTTACATTCCATTCTTAATCTGACTTAACCACTACACGTACTCTAATGTTTCATCTTACTCAAAAATTACAATATTAGTACTAAGGTAGATGCACTGGTTATTGTCACTGCATTAGTTATCGTCAGATGGCCCAGTATTTTTTGTATTACAATATTCGCTCTTGCCGCGTGTGATAAAACTTGTGATTTTAGTTCAGTTTCAATATTCTTCAATCAAATTAGTATATTTTTGTCATGTTTACTTGGTTATGTGCCTGACGATAACTAACGCACTTGCATAATTTCATTACGGCTTACGGTGACGATTACTAGTGAATTTACCTTAATAATTCTGAAATTATAAAAAGAATGATCTGGCTGGGCTACCGTTCCCTCCCACCATAAACAAGTTTTTTAATCATTTTAAAACAAACATTTTACTAGTTATTCGTCCACATGTCGCAGAAATTATGTAAGTCACATCCAAAATTATTTCTGTGGCCAGTAACAGGGGTGCCTCCTTCCCACGAGAAGTTGAAAAGGGTTAGGGCTGTGACCGAATTTAATTTTATGGCCAGTCACAGGGGATCCTCCCCCTAGAATTTGAAAAGGGGAAAGGGTGTAACCTATATTCTTCTTGTGACCAGTAACAAGGTTGCCTTTCTGCCTCGACGAGACGTAGGAAAAGAGCAAGATATGTGACCCAGATTATTTCTGTGAACAGTAACAGGGGTAACTTTCTGCCTCTTTTGGGATGTTCGAAAGGGGAAGTTCTGTGACTCAATTTATTTTTATGGCCAGCCACAAAGCTGTCTGGCCTCCGGGAGACGTTATAGACAGTGAGTCCACAACGTAAATGTCAATGTGATACGGATAAGGTCAATTCTCACCTGAGATGTTCGTTTTATCATGAGGATCATGAAAATGGGTGCTTGCCTACTCAGAGTGGATGCGTTTACCTGGGGCGACATACCAAAAGTGTCGATTTTGACGGTTAACTAATGTGACTCGGATAATGTTGGAAATTGGTGTACATATAGGGGATGACATTACAAAACGCACCCGCCCATTGTCAGGCATTGTCGCCGCAAATGCAGGTGAAATTTCATGAAATTGATTTTACACGATAAAGTTGAAACAAAAGTTGGCCCACTCCCAGAAATGTATATTTTCATTTTTATATGTTTTTTTGATAAAATGGGCACATTTGGAGAAAACAGTGATTAAAGAAGTATGATTACAATAAAAAGGCTTTTTTCTGTACAAGTCATTTTTTCGAAAATTTTCGTATGATAAAAGATACTCCTTCACACATACACTCCAACATAAATAAGAGGTATTTTATCAAAATGGTAATATTTACCAAATTATTCGTAGTTTTCCTTCTTTTCCCCAATGTTTCTTTCACCTGTTGTACCTTAGGCAATTTAAAAGAACGTGTGCTCCAAACTAGTACACGAATAGAGTAAAACTTGTGCAAAAAATTGGCTTCAGCCACATTCAGGTAAAACAATAACTTATTCTACTCTAAATAATAATAAACAGAGTCACGTTCTCAGCTTCTTAAAATCATAGAAAGCTGTAATATAGGTGAATATGATTATAAAAATTGAACAACAAAATCACTTTAATTTAAAATATCCATTCTTTATTATTGTTAAAGTTTATATTTTTTCGTTGAAATACGTTAGATCTTTATTACTGTAATATTATTCTCTTTTATCTAAAGAAAGAAATGATATACCTTCGGCACCGTAACCTCAAGATAATTTTATTCTACCCAAATAAAGTCGGGCGCCAGACTTTCATGGGTCAGAGAAAATAACCGAAATAAATTAACGGAGACAAATCTTAAAATAAAACCAACAAAGTTAGAATTCTAAATTTAAATTATAAATTCAACTAAACTAAGCAAATTACATTTTGAGGTTAGGTTGTACCGGTATTTGAGCTCCTATAGTATTTCCCCGCTGGTTCATGTCAAAAGAAGGATATATCAGTAGAGAGCGTGGCTTGCAATAGAAAAAGGTTTACTTAATATTATTAATAATAACCGGACTGTTCAAAGTAAGTAAAATCAAAGAAACATGGTTTATTGCAAAATTTAAACAGATTATTTCTCTTCAAAACATCATTTCCAACAAATTTAGTTCGTCTGTCACAATTAAAAATTTAGTTGAATACTATTCCTAAAATTCTTTCATATAATACACATTTTCTGAAAGATAACTTTAAATTACAGTC